>JAODAL010019359.1:0-72263 GCA_025379985.1 Phyllomedusa bahiana | reverse complement strand
TCGTTGCTTCCCACACTGTTTCTTTGTGCCACTTGTGGCCAAATATGTTTTGCCCCCCTCCAAAAAGTCATTGTCCCACTGCCTGTCTCTTGCTGCTGCTTTCGTGCTCCAAAACTTATCATTGTGCAACTTTGGGGCCAAATTTACTGTTTTGCCACCTCCAGAATGTCATTGTCCCCATCCCCTGACCTAGCTGTTTGGGGTGCCCCCGTCCCCTCCACTTGTCATAATGTTGCCCCTGGCTCTTACTTTTTTTTTTCCAGCTTTCGGGCAGGGACTTTTCAGGCTACTTCAGCTTGAGTTTTTTGGTCTTTTTCCCCTTTAAGTGCCGGGGGAATTTTTTAGTGAAGCATTCTAAAAACGCGGCAGTTTGGTGTCATACTAAAAACAAATTGTATGAAGACCAAAAAAAGCTCCTCTGATTTTTAACGGGGCCAACGTTTACACACCCTGAGGCTTGTGCGCGGAAATAGTTTTTTAACGCGATTGTCCCGAAGTAATTCGGAACGAAACGAATTTTGGGGGAAAAATTGGAAAAAAGTACCGAATCGTTTTTTGAGAAATTTTTCCCCCCATCTTAAAAATGGTGGTTAAAAGACTCCTTTTTCCGTCACTTTTTAAATGTGGGGGTTTCATGGGGTTTGGGGCTCAGCTGTTCCAGGAAGGGTTTTCATTGTCCAGTTAAAGAAAATGTGGTTCATTTTATATGCTTCTGGATTTTTTTAAAATTTGGGGTGATGCAGGGTTTTTAAAGGGGCATGCTGTGGTACAAGAAGGGTAGTGAAAAGGTGTGTGCCTTTTTTTCTGTGGCTTTTATAACCTAATTGGTTGCCCTAGATGTAGGGAGTTTTCCCTTTGCTGTTGTGGATGTTAATTTCCCGCTTCCCCCCCCCCCCCCCGCCCTGTTTGGGTTTAAAAATGAAGGTGTTGTTGCTCTCCCCTAACTTTAATGGTATGCTCCCAATCATTGCCACTATCGAAAAACCCTTTCGTGGTGGCGATTCGACTTGCCCCCTGTCGATAGCCAACGTAATCGCTCAACACTAGTGCCTAAGGGACTTTGTAGTCACCAATCAGTCAGAGCTGCAAAGCTAATTCAGGTAATTTAATAGGCATACTGTGCAAGCATCAGAACAAAGTCATGGAGTAAAGGAAAAACTTGCCCTAATCTGATGATTATTTTTTTCTTTTATATCATGTTGGTGGCTGGGGGTGGGAGTATTTCCCACCTAAAGAAAGGATGTCAAAAGATTACGAATTTATTTATTATGGGAAAAGGAAGTAAACCGCTGAAGCAAGGTAATACTCTTGTTCTACTGGGAAACTGAAGCTCTTGCATTTGGGCATATGTGGCATGTGCTGGAAAGGCAAGTTTGATCAACTGAGGTACCATCTGGCAACTTGCAGAACTAAGCAGATCTGCTGCTAACATCTTCATGTCAGAGATCACAGAACACTTTCAAAATCCTTGAGGAGTCCACACTGGAGGGTTATTTGTCCTCCCAAAATATTCCAATGAATTTGGGCCAGGGATGGAAAAAATTAAAATAATGGACCTGTCATGTATCATGCAAGATAAATTGTGGCTGGATGGCTAAAAGAAATAAAAAAATAAAAAAAACTGATACTTACCCCACCTCCATTGCTCCAGGGCTCCCTGTTAAAGCACTCCTTTTCACTTCTTGGTTCTCATCTTGACACAATGGTGTGTGAGCGTCTCCAACCTGTCGGAATGAAAACCTGAGAGTGACAAGATCTCCAGGGAGCTCAGGAGCGACAGCATCAAGGGACTGCTAGGTAAGTATCTGTTTTTGGTTTTTTTGCCCACCTTGGCTCCAATTTCATCTATTTTCTTTGTAAGTGGACAACACCTTTAATAGGTTGAAGCTATTTATGTGGCATAAGGGAAATCTGCACAATATTCGGCAGATAGTTGTAAAATAAAGGCTGATCTGTATATTATGACAACTATATCATAGACTGTGCATGCTGTAAAATGTAAAGTTAAACTGCATGTATGTTTTTTTTTAATTTATCTCCAGAACCAAAATGTAATATAAAGATATATGTGTGTCTTAAATGGCTGAAACTGAAAAAAATCAAATTTAGTTCCTTTGAGATCAATATGAATGCTGAAAAAGCATTATATAAGGGAAGACAAAGAGACTATCCTTAAGCAATGATAAATTACTTGCATGACTGTGCATGGCCTTTAAGAAGGTAATGACCTACAGAAAGTCAAAACAAATTATAACTTGAAGCACAAGGTTTTGCTCTAGTGAAGCTCTTTCCTTTGCCATCAGCAAATCACAAGCGTTCATAAAAAATGTCTGCAGTACTGTTCCTTGTGACATAGTTCTAAATTTAATGACACACAGTGCATAAAAAATGTACACAAACATTATGTAAAAGTATGACAAAACTTTCCAGTATCCAGTACAGCTGAAACTAGGAATCTTAGAGATATAAGTGTATACAGTCTTTGTATGTAGGCCTGAAGGAAATGTTCTAGGATGAAACATTCAAACGAATGTTGCATTATATATATTGGTTAATGTTCCCACTATTATAAATGATAAGAATATTTGAAGTACCCAAGGAGATCCATGATCATACAAGAGCACAAAGCTGCAGGTCAAGTGCATTTAGATAGGTCATAGAAGTTCATGATGACTTCTAATTTTCTTTATAATTAATTAGAGGAGGTACATTATTCCTGTAATACATACATCTACTGATGCAAAACCTATTTTATTCATTTCATTCATGACACCCTCAATCTTTTTCAGAAAGAAGATCTGTACCATCTAAAATTTGTTTCTACTTGTTTCAATTGTATAAAAGATAAGTCTTATGGATATCATTTTGGATGCTGGATTTTTCTGTGCTTTGCATTAAATTTGTTTTATAATAATTAAATCATCTTTAATTTTTATAGCGCCAACATAATTCCGCGAGACTTTTCAAAGTTCCAAGGGTAAATACATACAGTTCATTACAACATTAAAAAGTACTTACAAATGGAGATACAAGGTGTAAGGGGACCGGCTCGTGAGAGGCTTATAAATCTTATTTTGGGTGTATGGGTGATAACATAGGTAAGGATGTGGCCAAGCTTTACAATTGGTCCGGCCATGTTTTCATATATTTGGGCGGTGGTTTCACATGAAAAATGGATGGAATCCTGCCAACCCAGTCTGTACATCTACTATAAACAGATTAAGGTGCCTGTGAGGGCCCAAGTGCAGGGAGTGGAAAGTGACAGATGTGGTGTGATAGCAGTTAGGGATCATTGGTGGGCCAGACCGAGAAGGTTGTATTTTCAGGGCCACTCTTTTAAACACTGTTGAGGTTTGTGATTGTGCCTACATGATCGACCCGCGGGGTAGACATATTTCCAGAGAATTGGTGCCGCACGTGTGAAAATCTTGTGGGCGGGCATGGGCTAGGTTAGAGATGGATTGAGGAATGTAGTCTGATATCATCAGAAGAGCGGAGAGCAGGGTAGTGCGGGTTTAGGGACATCAGAGGATTGGAGGAGAGTAGGGAGGAAGCAGCGCTGTTGGAGAGCTTTTGGGTGAGAGTGCTAGTGTTTTATACTGTATCCTGTACTGATGGGCTCCAGTGCAGTGACTGACACAGGGGTTGAAGGCCCCATAGTATTCGGCTGGTGAGAAAGGACAAGCCTGGCTGCTGCATCTGGACAGATTGGAGAGGGGAGAGTTTGCAGGAGAGGAGAGGACCGATAAAGGGGCCCCCCCCCCCCCAAAGAAAAAAAACAAAAAATAAAAAAAGGAGTCTGCAGTTAGTCAAGGACGAGAAAAGGAATAAGAGCAGTTAATGAGAGTTTGGGTTGTTTCACAAAGTGAGAAAATGGAACGGATTTTGGAGATATTCTTGTGGTGCAGGTGAACAAGGAGCGGGCAATGGAATTGGATATTTTGGGAAAGAAGGTCAGGATAAGAATCCAAATAAAAAACCCTAGACAGCGGGGCCTGCTGCCTAGGAAGAAAATGGTGGTACCAACAGTACTGGAAACGAGAATAGCGTGGGGGGGGGGGTTGGTTAGTAGATGGCGGAAAGACCCCATAAATAAAAAGGAAGTTCAGTCTTAGTGAGTTTTTGTTTCAGATGGAGAGAGGACATGATGTCAGAGACACGGACAGGCCAGTCACTGGTGTTTTGTAAGCAAGGCTGGAGTGATGTCAAGGGAAGGAGGTTATATTGGTTGTCATCCGAATAGAGATGGTACTGGAAAGCCAAATCTTATGATGGTTTGTCAAACTGGGGCCTTTGTACAATGAAAAGAGGAGAGGGACCTAAAATGATCCCTGAGGGAACCCCAACAGCAAGAGGAAGAGGAGGAGGAGGTTGAACCAGAAAAAAACGAGACACTGAAGGAGGCGGGTCAGAGAGGTAGGGACGACAGAACAGCCGAGGTGAGGGAGCGGTGTACTGGCGGCCAATGGTGCTGAGCATGATGAGGAGAAGTTGGTTGATCCATCAGTGTCAAAGGCTGAGGGTGAGATCCAAGAGAAGCAAATATGAGTAGTTACCCTGAAGGAATTTTGCTTGTTAGGAGGTCATTTGAGTCTCTTAACTAAGGCAGTTTCCGTGGAGTGTTGGGTGCGGATACTGATTGCAGCGGGTTCATTGAAGAGAGTTAGCAGAGAGATAGCGGGGATTAGGCGGAGTGTAGACCAAGAGTTCCAGGAGTTTAGAGTTGAAGGGCAGGTTAGAGATGGTCGGTAGATATCAGCAACACAGAGGGACGGGTCCAGAGAGGGCTTTTTAGTATAGGGGTTATGATGGCGTGTGTGAAGGAAGATGGAAAGTTCCCAGTGGAGAGGAGAGAGGTTACAGATAGCAAGTAAGGTGAAGAGGACACTGCGAGAAAATAGATTGGACAAGGTGGGATGGAATGGGGTCAGTAGTGCAGGGTGGTGGGCACGAGCAGACTGGAGAAGCCTGGACACTTCTTTCCTCTTGTCGTTCGGGGTCAAGGGATGCGGTGTAGATTAGACGGACGTGCGTGGAGGGACAGGTGGGTATATATTTGGGGTCTGAGATATGTTAGCGGGATATTTTTCATTTTTTGTCTTTTGAAGTAATGTGGCCAGGTCTTCAGCACAGAGGTCAGGTGGACCGGATGCTGCGGCTTTTAGGCCTTAGGAGGGTGTGGAAAATGTGTCAAAAGAGGGCGTTTTGGGTCTTGTTGTGTAGTGTGGACTGGTGATGAGGGGAGGTGAATTTTTTTTTGTTTGGCGCAGGTGAAGGGCCAGTGTGATAAGGTCCTGAGATGAATTTGTAGTGGAGAAGTCTGCAGGTAGCTTTGACTTTCTACACAGACGCCTCAGCGGCACACCTGGAACATCGTGGAGGAATACGGGTCCTGAGTGTGTGCCAAGGGGGCTGCGGGCCGTCTGACTCTGGTGGTGCGGTGTCTGGTGTGTGAGTGGTGCCAACATTGTCCAGGGTGGTTGTGATGGAGTTTCAATTTGTAACGTTTGACAGCTGGTCTGGACAGGAGAGGGAGGAGATTGGGGGGCAGTGAGGACTGTATGGTGTCTGTGAGTTTCTGAGTATTAATGTGTATGTTGTTTTGCAATAGCTGTGGCATTTTCTCATATAATACACATTGGAATTGCTGATAGTTTAAGTAAACCAAAGACCCTGCAGCAGGGAGGTAGCTAAAATCCATAGGGTCCCATAGATGGGTCTCACCACCTAATGAAAGGAAATTAAAATAGCAGCCTTGTAATGAATAAAATTATAAATATCAATGCCATATTAGAGAACTTACAAAGCTCTACTAGAAAGCAGAAAGCCACCAACTTGGTTCACCCTACAAAAATACAGTGGGCCCCTCAGCCTCCGGGCCCCATATCAGCTGTTATTCCTGCTATTAGCTTAGTTACACCATCCATTGCTCTATTTCTAACAGAATCTTATACCTGTCTGTTTGTTTGTATTTTATTGACAACTGGGTTGTTATCCATTCATCTTGGCCAAAGTGATGCCTATTGCAGTATCAATCAGTCTGTTTACATATTCAATCAGTATCAGTCTGTAAAATGATACATCTGGTTGGCAAGCAGAATAGTAACATCCAGTGGTCAATTAGGCTTGATCTACATGGAGATTTTTTTGTAGTGCTATTTATGATTTAGAGCAAGATTTCTGAGTAAAGAAAAAAAGAGAAAATAGGAAGTGAAAGTACTGCTTTCCTTGCCTACAGACAGTTTGCTCTGAACACATACTGATACTGGGAAATTTGTCAATCACTGTATGTAGGTGGGGTAAGCAGGACTTCCACTGTCTCTTAAAGGGGTTCTCTGAATTATAAAAATCTTACTTGTATTACCTATTAGTATATTTTAAGTCAATAGAAGGAGATCCCCTGTTCAGGATCCTCATCCATTAGGCAGAAAGAGACATCGAGCTTCTATCATTCTGTAGAACCTATTCTGTCCTTTATAACCACTTAATTTGAATAAGCACTGTGTAATGCTAAATTTCTCCTGTAGAAGTGCTGCAGGGAAATTAAAGACTTGACCTGCCTTCTCTGTATTACATCACTGAGCTGTACTACTATGGATGACGTGTAAAGATGTATAATTATCTTCCGTTCTGCATCTTGGAGTTGAAATATACCTTTAGCTGTAATACATCTATTAATGCATTAAAACTTTATTATGGTAATTTTTTTATTACCATTTGTTATTATTTCATACTTACCATGGTGTGTATTGTTGTATTTTGACCACTATAATGGTTGTTGTGTATTCACACTGGTCTCTATCTATATAAAGCTTTGACCCCTATTTCTGTGCTGTTGACCATTATTTAATTGTTCCTGCTTAACACATTGTTTCCAGAACATAATATATTGGTAACTGTGTTTTGGTTCCTATATCTCCCTGATGATCCTTTTTGATTCAAGAAGACACACATTGGAGGAGTTATATCATTTGGAGCACTGTAGGTCTCTTTGAACATTTGTATATGCTGTTTATTATTTGACTTAAAAGAACTTGACTATCTTATAGCATTTATGATGTACCTGCAATCTTACTTTTGCAATCTATCATCAACGCATTAATGTTTGCGGCTTCATGTTTTTTGTGGCATATACAGTTGAAACTAGAAGTTTACATACACTGTATAAAAAGGACACACTTATGGCATTTTTTCTCATTGTCTGCCATGGAAACCAAGAATAAACCTTACCTGTTTTAGGTCAATAGGATTACCTAAATTATTTATATTTGCCAAATGCCAGAATATAATGTGAGGGAGATATTTTTGTTGCATTTTTTATTACTTTTTGCAATGTCATATGTTTTCATACATTTCAATTGTATTTGGTAGCATTGCCCATTAAACTGCTGACTTGGGTTCAAACATTTGGGATATCCATCCTACTAGATTTCTCAAGAACATAGTTGGTTGGGAATTTTTGGTCCTTTCATCCTGACATGATATGGTGCAACTGATGCTGCAACCCCAATGTTTCACAGTTGGGATGGTGTTCGTAGGTTCCAAACTTCTCCATTTTTCCTCCAAATGTAAAGATGGGACAATTATAGGCCTGAACAGTTCAAATAAGTTTCATTTCAGATAACAGGACATGTCTCCAAAAAATGTAGGCCTTTGTTCGGAAGTCGTGTGTGAATTCTTAAACATTTATATCTGGCTTTTTACATGTTTCTTTTCGTAGTAATGGCTTCTTTCTGACTGAGTGGACTTCAGCCCATGTTGATACAGTATTCGTTTCAGTGTGGATAATGACACAATCTTACCAGCTTCCTCCAGCATCTTTAAAACTCACAAGGTCTTTTGCTTTTGTTCTTGGATTTATATGCACATGTTGGGACAAAGATGTTAATCTATGACCCAAAACAGAACTAATCTCCTGTACTGAGGTGGTGCTATGATGGCCTGACATTCCAATTTTGTTTGTACTTGCGTAGTTTTATTGTGTGTACAGAGGAACGAGGCACCTTCAAGTATCTGGAAATTGCATCCAAGGATGATCCAAGTCCACAATTCTTTTCCTGATAACTTAAATGATTTCTTTAGACTTTCCCTTGAGGTTAAACACGGCTGTGTATTTCTGGTGTGCCTTAAAAATACATCCACAGGTGTGTCTCTAGTTCACTCAGATGTTGCAATAAATCTATCAGAAGCTTTTCAATGACACAAGGACATCGATCACTACTGACTGTTTTTATCCTTTTTAATTTATTTAAGGCATAAGTAGTCCCTTGTTAGAGATGGAGGCATTGCTGTTAAAATGTTCGGGGTCAAACTTTGTACATTATTGGGTTTGGTTCGAAGTTTGATTCAAACTCGAACCCCATTAAAGTCAATTGGAGAAGATGTTCAGGTTAATTTTTATACCTGTACAGGTGAGGAGAAGCTGTAATTATCTTTCATAACAGTAAACTGGATATGTGGAAAAACTTAGTGAAGACAATTTGGGCTTAAGAGGGTGAAGGACTAAAAATATTCATTCCTTTTTCATATGGCTGAAACTGAAATGAATGAGGAGGACAGCTTGCAGCAGGGGCATAGCTATAGGATATGTGCAGGAGGTCTTGCAGCTGCTATGGGGCCCTACATCCCGAGGGGGCCCAAAAGCTCCTTTGACACATAAGAGGACACCAGTATTGGAAATGGTATATGGTAACAGGCAGGGGTGCCAATAGGGCAGTTACGGGGCAATAATTAGGTTTTAAAAGGGGCCCCTATTCATAAAGGCGGACCCTGATATGTTAAAAACAAGGAAGGCTGGTAATGGAAAGGGAAAGCTATTATGCTTTCTATGCAATCATGAAAAAATGTCTGAGATTTCACGGTTCGCTTTTTTTGATCTATAAGATGTTTTTGCTGCACTATAGGCTTTCAACGTGATCTCAAATAGGGACAGTTCCTTCACTATCTTTTACTCTCAATCGACCAATCAGGGCCTCTTCAACTGGGTCTCCTGGGAACCTATCCTTTATTCAGAGAGAAAATATAAAAAAACACCTTAAACCTGCAAGATGCCCTTCTTATGACTGCCTGTGAGACGTGGGCGGGGACCCAGAGTAAAACCAAAAATTGGAAGAACCTTCCGTATAACATTTTAGATATTATCATGGTTCACCAAGTATAAACGTTGTTTCTTGAACACAAAAATCTTTTCTGAATAAAAAAGTTTGCAAAACTGGGTGCCACTGGCAGGGTGCGGCCACACATGTAATTATTACATGTACACACACAGACCGGCCGCCAGTGGGCACTACTAACTGCTAAATATGGGCAATACTCTACGTGGAAATTACCTAAAGATGGGCATTTTGGATGCTATATATCTCTAAATGATATAATAAACTCTGTGATTCTTCGGTTCCCTTATTGTGATCTAAAGATGTTTAAGCTGCACCACGACTTCAACGTGTTCTCAGACAGGGCCAAGTCCTACTGCTAATCTGTACCTCTCAAATCGAAAGCCAATCAGGCCTCTCACTGGTGCTTTCAAATTTTGGGTTTTCTGTCACGTCCATCTCCACAGGCTGTCATAAGAAGGGGCAGCTTGTGGTTGGGGTGTTTTTTTTATTTTTTTCTTGAATAATGTTGAGGTCGGGTGACCAAGTAGAGCCTGAATGTTTTTTTTTTTTTTTTTTTGGGGGGGGCCCCCCTCGGATTGAGAGGTAAAATGATTGCATGGGACTGCCCTATCTGAGATTCACGTTGAAAGGTCGGTGGGTGCTTTAATCATATTTTGATCAAAATATGCGAACGAGAATCTCAGAGTTGTTTCCTTGTTGTAATTGGAAGGCCTAAGGTCCCCATTTTATTTGACTGTTTGGGGCCGTGAAAAGGTTAATAGATGACTGATGCATTCCATGGTTAAGGAGGGGGCCATTTTCACTTTCGTTGCACTAGGGCCCAAGAACTTGAACTTAACACCTCTGCAGGCTGGATTTGATTAGATCGGCTGTGACGAGTTACATTGGTTGGCTTCGAGAACATGCCAATGGGGAACATGGAGGTTCGACAAGATTAGGAGCAGTACCATTCGTGGCAGCAAGGAAACTTCGTCAAGGGGAAACTCCGGAGGCTCAGTGTATAACAGGACTTAGTAACATTTGGTGGTAGTAAAGGGGATGGGGGGGGGGGGGGCTCATTTTATAAAATAAAGTTTTGGAGGGGACTACAAGAAGGAGGTGTAAGTGGTGGCAATTCAAGGTCCTTACAGGTGTACATTTCAAAATTAATAATTCATGCCATAAGACTTGTAAATCTAGCTGTTGACAGCTAGTAGAATACATTTTGTAGAGCAGCAAGCACGGAAACTTCAGACATGAGATGGCTAATGTTGTTTAAATGTGTATTCTCATTGTCAAGAAAACAGTGCTACAGTTTACTAGTCAGTGGGGGAACATCGGGCAACTGGGTGAAATAACTAATGGTCAGAGATCCAAGTTGATTCATTTTTTTAAATGTCAACGATCCAATTGTCAGGGGAATGGACGGATGCGTTTGATCATTTATCTACGGCTGTGTTGATTGTGCATGCAGAGATAACTTCTGGCTGCTGGGAAGGGATAAACTTATGGCGTGTGAGCAAGCTCTGGCACAAATTCATGAATTTTGGCACCCAAAAGTTGAATGGGTGCAGACTAAGTCCAAAAACATCGATGTTGAACCACAGGACCATGATCTTAAGGCGGTCTCTGTGTGTCTGAATGCTGCCCTGTCTTGCAGGCATTGGTGAGGTGATAGAAATCGATTGCCAAATGTCACCCAGTAGGGTTCTACCCCACTAACTACTGCTGCTGCGGCTATTTGCCATTTTACTGCTGCCTGCATTGCTGATGTATGTTCCACTGTGTATTAGATGTGGGACACACAAAAAGGGGGGGGGGATTTTTTTCTTGGTTTGTTGAGACTGTCTTGAGTATTGGCCCAATTGAACAACTGTCTCAAAATGCTGCATTCTACTGTCAACTTCTGTGAGTGTAAGGAAATTGCTCACTTTTGTCTTGTAGTATTGATCAAGAAGGGTGGTCACCCAGTAATTGCCATTCATTTTTATTGTCTTGATGCGTGGATCATATTACAGGTAATGTAGCATCCAAGTACTCATATGTGAGATGCTGCTGGGATCTCACGAGCCTCGGGGTCGAGGGGTACTAATGGAATTTTCCTCCTCTAATTCCTCCTCCTCCTTGTTAATTCTTTGTACCAAAACCTTCTTACCACTGTAGGGTAATCGTTCCATGTGGTGTTCACCACATGCCTCCTCCTCCTCATCCACTTCTAATCTTGACCTTCACCAGAGCCTGGCTAGCATTCATTGGCTCTTACTCTGTTAACTGAACTGCGTTCCTGCACCGCCTTGACTAGAACCACCCACTAAATAGTCATACAATTGCGAAAAAACAGTCGACCTTCTATATATCCTCCGGTGAGTAAGGCTCTGTGTCTGCCTCTTCCTCCTCCTCCTCCTCCATCACTGCTGGGACCTGCAGCCGCAGAGTGCCTAACGCTTGTTCCAGTAAAAATATAACCAGAACGGTCATGCTGACAAGGGCATCATCCCAACTGACCATTTTGGAGGCCTCTTCAAAACTGCCAAGGGTGGTGCAGAGATCCTTCACCTGGCTCCACTCTCTATGGGTCAACACCCCGAGGTCCGCACCACTGCTAGTCAGGCCATGCAACATTTCATACTGCATAATGCCATTACGCTGCTGCCACAATCAGTAGAGCATTTAGAGGGTGGAATTTCAATGTGTTGCCACATCACATATCAGAGGGTTGATGGAGAGGCCCATATCACTCTGCAATGCTGCCAGTCATGCCGAAGCAGGGTGTGAATGTCAGAAGTGTGAGCTAAGACTTTGAGCCTTCCTCAGCAGACAGTCAAGACCCGGGTAAGAAATGTGTGTAAGTCTACCAATCTTAAGAGCAGCAAGGATTTGCTCCCATTGTTGCACACCACCTTGCCTGGAGCCAGGTTCTTAGCACCCAGCCACTGGCTGGTATAAGTGCACAGAGCCATCCACAGTTCTTGACCTGTGTGTTGACAGTCTCCAAGACACATAAATTTGAGAATGGCCCGGTATCTCTTGGCACGTGATGTTACCTGTCAAGGTTGGGGATCTGGACTCTATACCATCTCAGCAGTGTTGAAGAGTGTCGGCCGAGACTAGGGTTGAGCGATTGCGTTGGCTATCGAGATCGATCGATAGTCGATAGTCGGCCGCTATCGATAAGGTTTTTTCGATAGTGAGCGTCGATTATGAGCGATGACCATTAAAGTCTATGGGAGAGCAAAAACACCTTCATTATTACACCCAAACAGGGCGGGAGAAGTAAATTAACACCACAAAGTCAAAGGATACGTGCTACATCTTAGGCAACAACTTAGGTTATAAAAGTAAAAAAAAAGCCCAAAACCCATTCCTATCCCTGTCTTTTTACCCAGTGACCCTTAAACCTGCTCACCCAAAAATTGAAAAGTGCCAAAGGGCAGTATGTTTAAACCATCTCTTACTTGAACTCGACTTTAAATATCCCTGTCCGGGCCCCACGCATGGCCCCAAAAACCTCATGACCCCCCACTTTTAAAAATCCCCGGAAAAAGGGGGGTCTTTCAACCCCTTTTTAGTTTATGGCTTTTGACTATCCCTGTCCGGGGCCCCAAGCATGGCCCAAAACCTGCTGACCCACAGTTTTAAAAAAGGCCGGGAAAAAAAGGAGTCTTTCAACCACCTTTTGTTTCATGACATTGACTATCCCTGCCCCGGGGCCCACAGCATGCCCAGGGCCGGAGTTACAGTGGGTGCGGTGAGAGCCCAGGTGGCGTCCGTCATTTTTAACACGCGGGTTTAAAAATTTGCCCTGATGACCCCAAAAACGAAAACTGTCGTCTGAAGCAGAGTGGGAAGCGGAAGTGAGAAACTCCAGCCTTCCTCAGTACACAGAATACCGGGGTAGCGTTGCCCCTGTTTGTGTGGGACCAATTGGTTCCCCTTGGAAATTTGGTGGTTAACGCTCCGTTCCACCCAGGTCCCCTTTATCTTGGCATTCTTTTTTCATTTTACTAAAAAGGCGGGGGAGGAAAATGGTCCTGTACTTTGTTCTCTGTCCGTGCCCCATCCCCAGTCCTCTGAAAAAACCTACTTTGGTAATTTTTCCCTGTACCTCCCTTGTCAATTCGGGGAATTTTTTAATACTATTTTGTACATGAATTTTTTTTTAGTATTTTTAATTCTAGAAAAAAATTTTTTAAAATAGGATGGAATCCCCCCAGTCTTTGTTTTCTTTTTTTCATTGTTTAAATGGGTTGTTAATACAGGGATTGTAGCTTGTTAAAGCCTTGAAAAACAAGTCTTTTGGAATATGGTCCATTAAAAGTGTCCTACCTTTTTCTGTTTTGACGCACATACCCTTGAGCCACTCTTGACAATTGTGAAGAAAAAAAAGTTGTTAAAAAAACATTTTTAAAATGGGACCTGTGTATACTGATGTCACACCCAAAATGCCCCCAAAAATTCAAAGCATGCCCCATGAGCCACTTTGGACAATTGTAAAGAACAAATTTGTTAGAAACAACATTTTTTAGAATGGACCTCTAGTATAGCTCATGTCCAGCAAAATGCCCCCAAAAATCAAAGCAGCCCCATGAGCCATTTTTGACAATTGTGAAGAACAAATTCTTTTAGAAACAGCATTTTTTCGAATAGGACTGTGTTTTTGCTGCATTTCAAAGCAAAAGCCCCAAAAATTCAAAGCATGCCCCCTTGACCATTTGGTCAATTGTAAAGAACAAATGTCTTTTAAAAACAACATTTTTTTATAATAGGACCTGTAGTTTGCTGATTTCAAACACATGCCCCAAAAAAATTTTAAAAAATGATTCTCAGCCACTGTTAAAAATTGTGAGGGAGAAATCCACTTAGAGCCCATTTCTGTTCCAAAGGCCCATGATTATTGTGATCTCACAGCTACTGCCCCAAAAAATTTATAAAATTTGACTTTCAGCCACTATTAAAATTGTGAGGGAGAAATCCCATTTAGAACCCATTCTTTTCCCAAAAGGGACCAAAATTATAGTGTATCTCACAGCAACTGACCTAAAAACTTTTGCAATGCGAAAGCTCTTAAATAAATGAGTAAAGGGAAATACGGTGTTGTCATAAAACCTTGTGTCTTTTACAGTCTCCTCACAGCAAAACCACAAAATAAAATGTGGGGAAAAAGAGAATAAAAATTGGGCAGTAAGAATGATCTTTTTAAAAAAAAGTTTTCAAGAGGACCATTTCTTTTTTAAAAAGGAAAATGTGAAGTACCCCGGCAAACTAATCGGTGACTCGGGCAATTGGGCCACAACATACAGAGATCCATGCCTATTCATTTTGATAAAAAGCCCAAACATCCCATTATTGGGAAAGCGGATGCGTTTGTTGTAATACCCTCCAGCTGTGCTGAAGGTCCGCTCAGTTATGACGTGGTGGGGCCAGGAAAAAACACCTCTTGGGGTGATAGCCACCCGGGCCATTGTCCATTTTGGATACCCAGAAGTTTTGGGTCCGGAACGCAGGCAAAAAACATTGGTGTTGAAAGAAAGTGTGCCCATATTTTAAAGTGATTCTGTGGTTGGATGTGTGCCCTGATTGCAGGGGTTGGTGAGGTGGTAAAAAAAGATTGCAGAGGTCACCATTAGGCTTCTGCCCCCTTCCTGCCTGCTCCGTACGCCTACTTGGCACTCTCTGCTGTCACGTCGCTGGGTTGTTCCCCCGTGACATTTGGGGAAGGAACAAGGAAAACAGTGTCCCCAGTTGATCAACAGCGGTCCCCTTTTTCCCGCTTTTTACTTTTTTGGGGTGGGTGGAAGGAAATCTGATTTTGTTTTGTACCGGGGACCCCGGGGGGTGGCCCCCCAAAAAACTGTTGTTCATTTTGATCCCCTTAATTTGCGAGGATATGTTGGGGAAATGGAGCTCCCAAGCATCATGTGAGAGAGGACCCTTGATTTCCCAAACCTCGGTCGAGGGGCACTAGCAAACTGATCTTCCTATCTTCCTCCCCGCCTCAAATTCGCGCCAACCTTTTCCAAAAGGGGCGGTCGGGAACATCGGTGTCTAGGGAAATTCCCCTCCCCTCCTCCGCGCCTCCCCCAAGCTTCAAAACCAAACCCCCAAATTTCCGGGGTGATGCCCCGAAGTGATGCGCCACCTGCACTAGCTCTGGGCCCCGAACCACTGCCTAATGAAGACCGATGAAATTTTTAAACTGTGGGCCCCGTGGATTTGACGGAGAGAAAGGTCCCTGTCCGCCTCTTGTCGCCCCCCTCCTCCGTCGCTGGCGGGACCCGTTGTTTCGAGGGTCCCAACGATGTTCCAAACTAATTTACCCCAATGCTCAGCTGACAAGGCATTTTCCGCACTGACCATTTTTGGGGGCTTTTTCAAATGGCAAGGGTGGGCAGAGTCTTTCACCCCCTCCATCTGGTGGTTAAAACCCCCAGGTCCCTTTCCGTGCTTGTCGGGGATGTGTCCCTTCGTATGCGTAATGGCATTCGCTGCTGCCACAATGTGGAGCAAAGGGAGGGTGGAATTTCCGCGTTTGCCACGTCAACAAGAGACGATTGAGGGGGGGCTGAGCTGACGCTGCAAGCAGCCAGCGGGGCGAAACAGGGGGGAGAACGGCGGAAGTGCGAACTCAACCCCCAAGCCTTTTTAGCAGGGTCCGACCCGGTTTAAACTCTTTAGAAATTTTGGACGACAAGGTTCATGACATGTGCCCGGGGAAGGGATGTGTCCAGCCTACCAAACTTAAGGGCGGCCAGCAGATTTCGCCCGTTATCGACCCAAACCTTGCCTGGCACAAGGGTTTTGTCACCCCGCCAGCGTCGGTTTTGTTGCTTAGGAGCCCCCACAGCTCCTGCCCGTGTGTGGACGGTCTCAAAGGCAATTTTAATTTTAACACGGCCTGGTTTCTGGGCAGTGATGCCACCAGGGACCTTGGGGGGAAAAAGCCCCCACCATCCCCGCGTTTTTTTAAGACGTGCGCCAGCCTGAGAGCCACCGTCACCCCAAGACATCCCCCAGCTCCTCAGTGAGCTGTCACAGGATATGCGGCCTTGGGTTACTAGTCCCTGTGTCGGGTGGATGGACTTTTCCCGGGCACAGAGCAGACAACGCGCTTGAAATTTTAGATGACACGTGGGTGGCCGGGCAGGGGCGGCTTTTCTGGCAAAGAAATGCCCGCTCGGCATTGGATTGGGGGCCCGGGGAAGGGGCCTGACGGGCGGAACCCATTTGTGTCCACAGAGAAAGGCAAAATTTCCAAGGGCCCCAAAAGCCTGGCAATGCCGCATTCAGGCTTTTTGGGTTTGGGGGGGTTTGGGTTAAAGTGTTTTTTTTCTGCCCCCAAATGGGAAAGACGAAAGGGTGGCTACTGACTGGCCCCTGTACGGCGTGCAGGTCGTCAAACTGGCGGAAGGAGAAGGGGGGGTGGGGGCTCTGGTGGTGTGGTTGGTACCGGGGGCGGTGGAGGGTGAGCGGAGGCTGATCCCCGATTGACTTGAGAGACATGGGGGAGTGAGGAAACCCGGTGGTGGCGGAGGAGGAGGAGGGGAGAAGGGGTGTGACAGTGGGTTGGGGGGCCCGGGGGTTGGTCTGGCCTTTTTTGGCCCAAATGTTCCCCCCATTTCAACTCATGGGATTCCTGCATGTGATAGACTGTTGGTGGTGGTTAACCCCTTAAGGTTCTTTCCTTACTTATGGTTTACGGCAAGAGGCTATGACTCGTGGGGGAATCAAGGCTTGCTCAAAGAAGGCCCCGGCTTTAGGGCCTGGACCTTTTGCGGCGATAAGCGGGAGGGGGGTTTGCGTGCCGGGTGGCGGAATCATTCACGGATTTCGACGCCCCCTTCCCCTTTTTTTGGGGGGACCCGTATTGACATACCCCCTGTCTTCCCCCTCGTCCCCGTGATGAAGCGCTCGCAAACAAATTCTGCGGAAAAAGACCAGGGGGTCCGCAATGTCGTATTCTCATCTCAAACCCGGGGACTTGGGCGTCCTGCTTTCTGCTCCAGAAGCTGCGGGGGTAAAGAAGGGGCACTGCAAGCGTTGCCGACCGGCCCGGGATTTTTGGCCCATTGACCGGTTCCTTCCTCCTTGATGGCATCAGTAAATGGGCGTCAAAGGGAGACTAAATCACCTCTTTATCTTTTAACATGCCCTTTTGACCCCAAAAACCCCATTTTGTCATCAAAGGGTCTTCAGCAATGGTTATCCAAGTGGTGGGTACACGGGTTGACTTTTGGGTGCTTTTATGTTGGGCGGATGTGAGATCTGATGACGACATTTGTGGCCGTGGCTGCGGGACGAGGAGGTAAATGCTAGATCAGGTTGATTAACCATGAAGGACAGTTGGCGACGATGTTCGTTACTTAGATTTTAAGGGGCCCTTGACCCAGCGTGAAAGGCTGCGGTCCTGCAACTGACGATCCGTGTATGCGTGTTGTCGCCCGCACAAAAGGGGCCCTTCTCTCGTACTCTCCCCCCCATGTGCTACCCCCCCCCTTTTCTCGTTATACCTGCATTTGCCCATGTTCGAAAAAATAAAAAAATTTTAGAAAAGGTATGGAATTTTTTTGAAAGTCCTTTATTAAAAGACGGCAAATCACAGTATTCTCAAATCCCTTAATAAAAACAAAATGGGGGATTCAAATTTAACTGCAAGGGTCTTTTAACAAATTGGATGGGCAAAAAGTCCAAAAAAAGTTTTGTTTTTTTGGTATAAAAAAACGGTTTTTTTGCCCTTTCAATTCACCGTGGGAATATAAAATTGTGTTTTAAGATTTACGTAGATGCTGCGTAAATGAACATGCGGGTGTGCAAAAGTCAAAAAACACGTAACTGTTATTTTTTGGGTTTTTATAAACATTTTTTTTGCCCCTTTAAATTTCCCCTGTGGGAATATGAATTGCTTTTTTAAAGATTTACGTAGATGCTGCGTCAAAAACAAATGCTGGGTGCGCAAAATCAAAAAACACGTAACGTTATGTTTTGGAAAATAAACGAATTTTTTTTTGCATTTCAATTCACCTGTGGTGAAATAGAATTGCTTTTTTAAGTTTTTTAGTAGTGCTGGTCAATGAACAATGGGGGTTTTAAAAAGTAAAAAAAACCGTAACTGTTATGTTTTGGGTATAATAAACAATTTTTTTGCACTTTTCAATTCATTTGGTGTATAAATTGTGTTTTAAGATTTAGTAGTCTGCGTAAATGAAAAATTGCTGGGTGCGCAAAAGTCAAAAAACCACGTAATTTTATGTTTTGGTATAAAAACTATATTTTTGCCCCTTTTAAATTTCACCTGTGGTGAAATAGAATTGCGTTTAAGATTTACGTAGATGCTGCGTCAATGAAAATGCTGGGTGTGAAAAAAGTCAAAAAAATAACTGTTATGTTTTGGTTAATAAACGATTTTTTTTGACCTTTCAATTACCGGTTGAAATAGTTTCTTTTTAAGATTTACGTAGATGCGCGCAATAAAACAATGCGGGGTGTGCAAAATCAAAAAAACACGTAACTTTTTTATTTTTTTTGGTTTAATAAACGGTTTTTTTGACCTTTAAATTTCACCTTGGGGTGAAAAGAATTGTGTTTTTAAGATTTACGAAAAGATGCTGCGTCAATGAACAATGTGGGGTAAAAATCAAAAAACACGAAACTGTTTGTTTTGGTATAAAAACGATTTTTTTTTCCCTTTAAATTCACCTGTGGTGAATATAAATTGTTTTTAGTTTTTGTAGATGCTGGTCAATGAACAATGCGGGGTGTGCAAAAGTCAAAAAAACGATTTATGTTTTGGATAATAAACGGTATTTTTTGCACCTTTAATTACCTGTGGTAAATATAAATTTGCTGTTTTTAAATTTCGTAGAGCTGCGTCAATGAAACAATGCTGGGTGTGAAAAAGTTCAAAAAACACGTAACTGTTATGTTTTGGTATAATAACGATATTTTTTCCCACCTTTCAATTCCCCTGTGGTGAATATGAATTGCGTTTTAAGATTAAGTAATTGCGAAAATAACAATGCTGGTGTGAAAAAGTAAAAAAAAAACACGTAACTTTTTATTTTTTGGTACATACACGGTATTTTGGCAAAAAAAAACCTGTGTGCTACAAATTGCTGGATTGTAATTTAACTGAAAGGGGTGGATTTTTTCAAAGTACGGGTTAAGGGGTTTTTAAAATTAAAAATGAAACCCTATTTTAAATTATATGATAATAAAAGTGGAGTTTTGCAGCTAACAAAGAGACCTGCAGTTACAGAAATGATGGGATCCAAAAAAGTTCAGGCCCCCAATCTCCAGGAAATTTTAAATAGAAAAATGTTAAAAATAAAGATTTTACTACAATGTTACATTAAGTTTGGTAAAATTTTACCCATGTTCTTTATAGATGGCTTGTCTGTGTTCGCCCGCGGGCCCCCCCCCCCCCGCTCCCACCGCCGTGAATTTAAAGCGGTAGATGCTGCTTTAAAATTCTCTAGCTAACTACATAAAATCTTCAAATCTATAATCTAACTAAATTGGAAGGATCACAGCTAATAGTAGAGGTTTCTCTGTGCAGAAATAGACTAATTTCGCTGAGCTGTTTGGCCACAGGCAGAGCGCAGGTCCTATCCCTATGAGACGCTGAGAGACACTGAGGCTGAAACAGGAAACGCTGTTCTATGTAAAACGAGGTCATGTGATTTTTCCAGCCAATCGCAACCATACACATCCCAGTCATGACGTCGCACACACATCTCACCCTGCTCTTTTCTGTAATCTGATTTTCTGGGCGCCTAAATTAGTGGAAGCGTTGTAAAATGCGAGATATTAATAGATGATTATTAGATTTTAACCTTAATTATCGCATGATTTGGAAATTTCGATCACCATAAAAACCTTGCCGATTTCAACTTTGTCGATAAAAATCGCTCAACACTAGCCGAGACCCATCAGAGGCACTGTCATCCACCAAACTCACCCAGTGAACAGTCAGTGAGATGTAATGCCCTTTACCGTGTTTACTAGTCCATGTGTCTGTAGTGAGATTGGATTTGATGGACACTGATGCAGCCAACGTGCTGGAGATCTTTTCTGCAAAGTGGCGAGCCAGGGCAGGGACAGCTTTTCTGCCAAAGAAATGCCTGCTTGGCATCTGATATTGGGGGCATGCCAGGGCCATGACATGACGGAACCCATCTGTGTCCACCAGGTGGAAAGGCAACATTTCTAAGGCCAACAGCCTGGCAATGCCGATATTCAGGCTTTTGACTTTGAGATCGTTGGGGTGAAAGCATTTCTTATGCTCCCACAATTGGTACACAGAAGGCTGGCTGCTGGACTGGCCGCTATACGGGGTGCAGGTCACACTGGTGAAAGAGGAAGGTGTAGGATGTGTTGCTGGTGGCGGGAATTGGCTGACAGTATCTGGGACTCGTGATGGTGCTTGCTCATGCTGCTCTAGCACATCGGCAGCAGAGGATCGCTTGGGCTTGGAAGTGGCGAAGAAAGAGGAGGCAGAAGATGTCACGGTGGTTGGAAGCCCAGGACCTGTGTGGTCTTTTTTCTCCGACCGACTATTTCACAGCAATTCATGCTTTCCATGCATGTGCCTGTTCATGCTTGTGGTGCTTAAACTCTTTTCATTCTTTCCTCTACTGACACATTGATGGCAAATCTCGCATATGACATCAGTCGCGAATCTGAGGCTTGATCGAAAAAGGCCCAGGCTTCAAAGGTCCTGGACCTCTTTGACTGTGAAAACCAAGCACCAGTATTCCTGCTGCCACCACTGACCACTGCGGGAAGAGTAATGTCAGCTGACTTGTGCAACCGCCCTCTCCCTTTCTCAGGCTGGACCCACACTGACATTATCCCATCATCCTCCTCCTCCACTGATGATGCTCTCACCAGCTGCTGCTCAAAAGACCATGTTGGATCCACAATGTCATCATCATTACAGGTGACTTCCTCTTCCTCACAGTCTAGATCATCAAGCTGCGGGCTAGAAGCCACAGGCACAGTGAGGCATTGCTGACCGCTTGGTATTTCTGCCGATGGACCAGCTTCCGTCTCCTCCTCTGAGGGCATCAGCGATTGGGCCTCAGAGCAGACAAAATCATCCTCTTTGGCCTCTTGATCTTTTGAAATGCCTACTGACCCTAACTGCATTGTGTCATAAAAGAGCTCTTCAGAATATGGATTATTTGAAATGGTATGTATATTGGGTTGTGACATTCGGCCCGTGTTTGCTTCAGGTTGGACTGATGATGATAATGATGATGACATTTTTGCCATTGACTGAGAGGAAGAGGATGTAAAACCGCTGGATGCAGGGTCTGATAACCACTGAAGAACAGATTGGTGTTCAGTAAAGAGATGTACAAGGAACTGAACAAGCGATGACAGGCCTGACAGTCCAGTGGCTGACGATGTTCTCGCTTGTGTGTTGTCCGGAACACTGGAAGGAGTGCCTTGTCTCGTACCTCTATCTCTACTTCCTATGCCCCTCCTTGCTCAGTTACCAACTCTTCTCACCATGTTCAAAAGCTAAATATTATAGCTCTGTGGGTGGCACAAGATATATGTAATAAAAAAAGAGAGAAGTGTATATATATGTGGATCACAATAACGCTCTGTTATATTTAGAGGTGGGCGAATTGATTCTAACGAAGTGGAATTCATTTAGAATTTCAGGAAAACTTCGGTTCTGAATGAAGTCGAAGTTTGCGGTTCTTCGGGGGAACAAAGCGTGCTTTTGATTGATAAAATGGCTGCAAGCACATGGTGTTACATGGGGCAAAGAACTCTGGGAGGAAGAAGGGCATAGCCTGCATGACATGTGCAGAGATGAAGCCAATCAGAGACCGGCGGGATTCTGTGACGTCACCGCACTATATAAGTCCGGGCGCGACGCTGGGAGCTCATACCGCTCTCATTGTACTGAGTAGGGAAGGTGCTGCCACGGCTGATGGTAATAGCTCTTACTGAAGAACTGATTTTTATACAGCAATTTTTGTGGGGTGTCTCAGCTTGTCTCAGAGACTGCTTCTCTTAACGTTCTATTTCTGATTTTGTGGGGTATTGGATCTGAAGTCCAGTGTGTGTCCAGTGCAGCTGCATATACATTTTAATGCTATCTGCTCACAGCACATTAAATATCCAAGGGTGATCTAAGCCTGTTCCTGTTGTATTCATTTAAAGAAACAGCATTTTTACAATACAAATATCACTTCATTTTTGGCTGCTCAATTCTTTTGCGCAATTTACATCCAGGGGTTAATTGTTGTTCTGCTGCTGTGGTGACTAAAATAAACCGTCTTTCACCGCCAAAAAATACATTTTTCCTGTAGCATAATTCACAAGCGAAGGTTAATTACAATTTTTCTCTTGTTGTGTAGCGTAAAAAACACGCCATTGTAACACACTACAAAGCTAGTAGTTTGTGGTTGCTCAATTGTTTGGTGCGATTTACATCCAGGGGTTAATTAAACGTTGTTTTGCTGCTGTGGTGACTAAAATAAGCCATCTTTTAACGCCAAAAAAATATTTTTTTCCTGTAGCATATTTCACAAGCGAAGGTTAATTACAATTTTTTCTCTTGTTGTGTAGCGTAAAAAACACACCATTGTAACACACTACAAAGCTAGTAGTTTGTGGTTGCTCAATTGTTTAGAGCTATTTACATCCAGGGGTTAATTAAGCGTTGTTTTGCTGCTGTGGTGACTAAAATAAACCGTCTTTCACCGCCAAAAAATACATTTTTCCTGTAGCATAATTCACAAGCGAAGGTTAATTACAATTTTTTCTCTTGTTGTGTAGCGTAAAAAACACGCCATTGTAACACGCTACAAAGCTGGTAGTTTGTGGCTGCTCAATTGTTTGCCGCAATTTACATCCAGGGGTTAATTAAGAGTTGTTTTGCTGCTGTGGTGACTAAAATAATCCGTCTTTCACCGCCAAAAAAAATTTTTTTCCTGTAGCATAATTCACAAGCGAAGGTTAATTACAATTTTTTCTCTTGTTGTGTAGCGTAAAAAACACGCCATTGTAACACGCTACAAAGCTAGTAGTTTGTGGTTGCTCAATTGTTTGGCGCAATTTACATCCAGGGGTTAATTAAGCGTTGTTTTGCTGCTGTGGTGACTAAAATAATCCGTCTTTCACCGACAAAAAATACATTTTTCCTGTAGCATAATTCATAAGCGAAGGTTAATTACAATTTTTTCTCTGGTTGTGTAGCGTAAAAAACACGCCATTGTAACACGCTACAAAGCTGGTAGTTTGTGGTTGCTCAATTGTTTGGCGCAATTTACATCCAGGGGTTAATTAAGCGTTGTTTTGCTGCTGTGGTGACTAAAATAAACCGTCTTTCACCGCCAAAAAATACATTTTTCCTGTAGCATAATTCACAAGCGAAGGTTAATTACAATTTTTTCTCTTGTTGTGTAGCGTAAAAAACACGCCATTGTAACACGCTACAAAGCTGGTAGTTTGTGGTTGCTCAATTGTTTGGCGCAATTTACATCCAGGGGTTAATTAAGCGTTGTTTTGCTGCTGTGGTGACTAAAATAAACCGTCTTTCACCGCCAAAAAAAAAAATTTTCCCTGTAGCATAATTCACAAGCGAAGGTTAATTACAATTTTTTTCTTTGTTGTGTAGCGTAAAAAACACGCCATTGTAACACGCTACAAAGCTAGTAGTTTGTGGTTGCTCAATTGTTTGCCGCAATTTACATCCAGGGGTTAATTAAGCGTTGTTTTGCTGCTGTGGTGACTAAAATAAACCGTCTTTCACCGCCAAAAAATACATTTTTCCTGTAGCATAATTCAGAAGCGAAGGTTAATTACAATTTTTTCTCTTGTTGTGTAGCGTAAAAAACACGCCATTGTAACACGCTACAAAGCTAGTAGTTTGTGGTTGCTCAATTGCTTGGCGCAATTTACATCCAGGGGTTAATTAAGCGTTGTTTTGCTGCTGTGGTGACTAAAATAAACCGTCTTTCACCGCCAAAAAATAAATTTTTCCTGTAGCATAATTCACAAGCGAAGGTTGATTATAATTTTTTCTCTTGTTGTGTAGCGTAAAAAACACACCATTGTAACACGCTACAAAGCTAGTAGTTTGTGGTTGCTCAATTCTTTTGCGCAATTTACATCCAAGGGTTAACTAAGTATTTTTCTGCAGTTGTACTCAGTAAAAGAAACTTTCTTTTTCACCGCCACAGAAGAAATTCTGTAGCATAATTCATATCCGAAGGTTTATTAAGCCTGTTTGTGCTTTTACATTCAGTAAAATACACAGTTTTTAAACGGCACATACAAGTACATTTTCCTGCCCATTTGTGGAGCGCAATTTATATCCAAGGGTTACCCAAGCTTGTTACTGGGTTCATTTGGAGTCAAATACAGGGTGTATATTTATCATATACAGATATCTTCATCAAACAGTGTCCGTACATTTTAGAACAAACAGTATGTCAGACAGAGAGGTTTGGCAGGCTTTTTCCCCTGTGAGTGGCATTTGGAAAAAAAAATTCCTGGAGCAGGCCCAGGTGAGAAACACCCAAGGGGGCCACAGCGGGGTCATAAAGTGAGGCCAAAAATCCCCGTTTGTCATCTAGGGGCCCGTGTGCGGGACTAAAAAACCCCAAAAGGGTTTTTCTTGTTGGTTGCCCTAGGTAAATCCCCCTTCCTCCCAGATGACACCCTGACAACCCCAGCCAAGGTCGGTGGGAATTTTCGGGAAAAAAACCCTTAGTTGGCTTTGGCCGGGGGGGGGTTCATGGCCCTCCCCTGCCCCTAAACCCCCCTTTCTGTCCCTGGGGTTTCCCCCAAAACCAGGATCTACTATGTGGTCTGGGCCGCGCCACTATATAGCGAGGGATAAACCAATTTGGGAGGGCAGTCCCCGTTTACTTGGCCGCGAAAAAAAATGGGGCCAATTTTCCCTGCTTCTTGCAGTAGGGGGGCAAATTTAATGTGGAGAGTGACATGGGGGAGGTCTTTTTGAGGGGTCAGCCTCTGCTTTACCAAGCCCAGTGAGGAGGAAGCATTTGACGTTTGAAACAAAAATTTGATGTGATGTACCCCGACCGCACTTGCAAAGCCGGGGAAGCAAGGGTTCCCATCATCGTCCGGTAAAGAGGGGTCAGCTTGCGCGTCAGGCGCGGCGCGGGCAAGAAAAGGGGGTTTGTTGGCCGTGATTTAAGAAGGGTGCAGCGGGGGCGTGGTTTCCCCCAGGCAAGTGTGGGAGGGTTGCACTGCAAGGCTCCTCTCAGGCCTAGCTTAACAGCCCCCCACTTTTAGGGGACGAAATCGAGCCAAAAGGGTGTCTTTCCCCCAAAGATTTTTTCCCTGCACCGACAGGAGTCCCCCATTTCAAATTTTTAATTTTGCCCCGCTCCAGGATTGCAGGAGAGGGTCCCCTTCCGCGCCCCGGGAAAACCCCCAAAAGCGCCATCTTACCCCCCGGGCAGCTGAGGGTGGCTCTTGTAAGAAGGGGAGGGGGCCCTTCCCGGGTTTTGGTTTTTTTACCGTGGACTTGGGGCCTGCGATCCCGCAGTTTCAAAGGGGACCGACGCCCCAAAACGGGGGGTTAGGCGACAAGGGGCTTGGGTTTTCTCCCAACCCCAGTCGCACCAGCTCACCCCTTGGGGTGCGCAGCCCCCCGCGGGAAAAGGGCCCGACGCCGGGGAGGGGACCGCGGGGCCCGCGCCCCCCAGTTTCGCCCCGCATAAAGGTCAGTCCCCTGCGGAGAGCCCCCGCTCCCCCTCTCCTCCCAGGGACGCTGGCTCCCCCCGGATCCCCGGAACCCACATGACCTCAGGCATTTCAGTACGGGGGGGCCGCCCATCTCAGTGAGGGCCCATCTCCCAGCCGATCCAGGTGCAAAAGTCAGACCCCCAAAACCCAGCTCTAAAACCACCCCTGGGCTTGGGGGGCGGAGGAAAGGGCCCTCCAGATTTGCCCCATTGCTTCCCTTTTTGACCCCAGGGGGGGTACTTTTGGGGGGGAACCCAAAAACCGACGGGCCCCCGGTCCCAGTGCTTCCCCCCCAACCCGGGGAAACTCTTGACATCCAGCAAAGGCCCCCAGAGGCGCAGGGGTTAAACTGCTGGCCCTGGGCCCTGGCAGTAACCCGGGGCCAAACCCACTCCCTAAAAACCCCATGCTGCCCCCCAATCCCTCCCCCTTCAGAGGGGGACATGCTGCCCCCCAAAGGGCCCCTGTGTTTAAAAAATCTGCCAATGGGAGGCTTAGGGCTCCGGAACCACCGGGGCTTTTTTTTTCTTTTTTAAGGACCAAAAACCCCCGGGAATTGCCCCACCCCCAAAACCAAAGTTAAAGGGACACCTAAAAAAAGTTCCCCCGGCGACCTACCCCTTTACGGGCGGGATTTGAGATTTTTTGGGGGTGGGGGCCCGGGCCCTCATAGGGCAAAAACGGGGGCCCCCCTGCGACTTGTTTCCCCATAACAGGTCGCCAGTTTCCCCACGGGCCCGGAAAATTTACCCCGATGAAAAACCCCATTTCCCCCCGGGTTTGCTCCAGCCCAACCTTTTCCCCTCCTGGGGTGATAGGCCCGCTAAACCCCCCCTTAAAAAGGTGGACCCGCCGCTTTCTGCTCCTTCATTTCCCCGTGTACCCAGCAACGACCCCGTTTCCCAGGTTTTTCCTTCATCCTGAGGCCCCCCATTACTCGCCTTGCAAGACCACCCTAAAATTGAAGGCCTTACTTTTCACTTTTTCCCTACTGGCTTGATTTGAAGCTTTTAGCGAAGGGAATGCACCCATCCCCTTTGGGGGCCCAAGCCCTCCCGCCCTGTACAATTAAATTATCAGTGTTCTTAAAGAAAAAAAGGCCCCAATGCCTTGAAAAAAGTCAAGAATCGACAAATCTCATTATAACGGACTTCCAAGCGTCTATCCCCAAAAACCAGAGCAAAAACAGTGCAACTCTCCGTTAAATTGGGACGATCGGGGGAAAATCGTAGTGGGCCCGAAAAAACTCAGGGTTAGAGGCCTTCCTGAAAGGGGTCAAGACGGCGGATCTGACCCCCAACCCCTCCCAAAAACTTTTTCAAACTATATTCGGGGTCGCCGGGGGGATACCCAATTGAGTTTGAAGAGCACACGGGGGTTTGGGCCCCCGCAAACCCATGATCCTCCCACCCGGGGGACATCATATGCAGGATCCACCGTTCCCCCCTTTAAAGGGAAAGAGAACATGGGAAAGGCGCAAAAATTAATGCCAAAATCGTGGTTTTTGAGGGCCCCTCATTGGGCCTGTTCCGGGGTTTTTCCTAGGCGCACTTTTGCGCATGGGGCCGCGGCCCAAAACCGCTACAATTTGGGTCTTAAAGTCCAAAAACATCCCACATGGTTTGGGGTTCCCTTTTTCTCCCTCCAAGTTGGGCAAAGGGAAATGAAGTTTTGTCTTCCGCCCCCCGATGTTTCTCCCATCATTTGTAGCGACGCTCGTTTCCCCCGGTTTTCTTACCTGTTTGGGGGTTTTGGCGACCTTTTCTGACACCCCCTTTCACGGGGAGTACAACTCCCAGATCATCCCCCCCCGAAAATCCCCTTTTCTGCTATCCCAAAAATTTCACCGATCTCGCCGTCGACGAAGGAGCACGGAGGACTCTCGGCCCGGATTTTTGCCCTCATCGCTGACTTTTTAGTTTTCCAAAAGTGGCTTCTTGTTGTCCCTTTTCAAAGGGCCTTTGGGTTTTTTTTGTTGCTATGCCTCCCCTATAAAAAAAAAAATGTTTAGTTTATTTATTTGATTTTTTTGGGGGGGGTGCCTCTGCGACCGGGTTCGGGGGACGGGGGGCCCCGGGCTATCCCTGGGGGTCGCCCCCATCACACTTTCTTCCCTTTTTTGTGTCACTTTGCTTCCCGGGAAAGCTGGTCGCAGGGGATGAACCCCCCCCATTTTTTATTTTGTGGCCTTTGATTTGGCTTCCCAATCTTCGTTGGGAAACCCCTTTTTTCTTAAAAAGATCTGCCCGGTGAGGGGTGGCCAATGCCGGGGTTGTTTGGGGGGTAGGTTTCCCATCCCCCCCCACCTCTTCCCTCCCCCAACCCTTCCCTCCCCCCCCTGGGGTTTTTTCCCCCTCCCCCCCCCACCCCCCCCTTATTTATTTTTTTTTTTTCTTCTTTCCCCCTTTTTCTTTTTTTTTCTCTCTTTCCCCCCCTTTCCCCACTCCCCCCTGTGGATCCCCGGGGTCGGCTGGGTACCAATTTTGGGGTTTCTTTATAAATGAGCCCTTTGGCCTGACCTGCTCCCTTGATGGTTTTTTTGGAGCTTTTTTTTAACTTTTTTTATTTTTTTGTGGTGGGCCCCCATAGATTTGGCCTTTCTGGTTACCTTTTCAAGGCCTTTCGCCAAATGATTTAAACCGCTCATCTTTCCCTTTTTTGGGGGGTTTTTTTAAAGAGCCCCTGGTTTCTTTGGGGGTTTTTTGTTTAATGTTCCCATCCCCGTCTTGGGTTTTTTTGGTCGGTTCCGGTTGCCAAAGGTGGAGACAGATCTCGGGAAACCCTTGTTTCCCACACGTTGGGTTTCACCTAATGGTAACCTCCGGTTAAATTTCCCCTTTCCCTAAGGGGTTTTTAAAATTTTTTCCCCGGGAAAAAGATAAAAGTTTTGTTTCTGCTTCACAAACAAAAACTAGATTTGTCTGTCTGCAGGAGACTCCCTTCTTTCAGGGCCCTATCCAAAAATAAGGGAATTGGTATTTCCCTGCCTGGGTTAACCCCCGTAGCAGCGCCCAAAAACCAAAAATAGATGTGTTGCCCTCTTTTTCCCCAAATTCCCCCCCGGGGCCCCGGTTTTAGAGGGGCTTTTTAGGACGACGATGCTAGAGTGCTTTTTGTAAAATTTTTTGATTAAAGGGGCAATTTTTTCCCGGTTTTTGGGGAAACATCTCAAATTTTCCAAACAAAGGCAAAATTTTTAATTTTCCCCGCCCCAAAACCCCTTTGGGCAGTTCCACTTGCTTTGGCCCCAAGGGGGGAAAATCATACCCCTTTTGGGGGTCTTTAAAAATTTGGGAAAGGGAAACCCCCCTTTTTGCACCTCTTCAGGCCGATCGTGTGGCTTTTTCACAACCTTTTCAAAAGGGTTTTTAAAAAATTACTTCAAGGACAAAGCAGTTTTTTTAGATGTGTGGGACTCTTTTCATCCCAAAAGAAAAAAAAAATTTTTCTTTCTTTTCCTTTCCCCCCAAAAAACCATTAGTCGGGAATCGACTTATTTTTCCCCCAAAAATCTCTTCTTCCCATATTTCAGATGCAACCCCTCGGGAAATTGGGATTGTTCTCTGATCACACTCCCTTTCATGCCGTCTCGTCCTTCCGGGTTAAAAAATGGCCGTTTTTCTCTTTGGAAAATTTAACGAATCCCCTTTAAAAGATTCCGTATGTTTTTTTTGGGGTTGCAAAGCCCATCAACCCTTTTTAAAAACCATTTTCTTAACGATCCCACACCCCCCAAAATTTAATGGGAGGCCCTTAAGTGCCTGTTGAGAGGGGGGCCCCATCAAACTTTGGGCCCGTCCCTTTAAAAAAAGGGAGAGGCACATAAAAATTCCCCAAACCCTTCCCAACACAGCCGCTTTTTTGGAGGCAAAAGCATAAATTCCCCCAGGCCTGGAGACAGACCTTAGAGGGTCTCGTGCAGAAACCCCCACCCTGAGTCCTTAAAACCTTTGGGCACAAAACATTTGAGATATCGTCCCGTTTTTTTTCGGAGCTCCTTTTACACGTGGGGGTAACAAGCCAGGGGAAAATTTCCCTTTCCCCGTGCGTTGAGATAAGAGGGCCTCTCTTTTTTGCCAGCAATCAAGAACTCGGAGGGGCGAAACGTTTACTTAACAGAGGGATACTATCAGTTTTTCCCGAAAAAAATATTCCAGCCTTTACAACCCCCCCCTTCCCCAAAATCCCGTCAGGCCACCCAAAATATGCCACCTTTTTACCGTAAATTTTTGTCCAAAACAGCACTCCCTCACCCCTTTAAACTAAATCTATCCCTCCCTTTAGGGTGCCCCTTTTTCTTTTGGCGAGCTTAAGCAGGCAATCTTGCTTTTGCCCTCGGGGAAAAGTCCTGGCCCGGGGCGGCTATTCGGCTCCCTTTTTTTAAGGGCCCCGGGTTGTGGATCTTGCTGGCCCTTTTTTCCGGGCCCTTTTAATACGTCTCCCCCCCCTTTTCCATTCGATCCAAACATTTCCCGAAAAGCGCATATCACCCTTTTTCCAAAAAAAGGGGAAAGGGTCCCGCTTTTTGTCAAAAACTATCGGGCCCATATTTTTGGGTTTAACAGGGGGTGCTAAAAATTTTTCGGTAAAATTTCTTGCTTTCCCACTCAAAAACCCCTTTTGGGGGTTCGCTTTATTCATCTGGAAACAGGGGGGGTTGTTCCCCCTAGGGGGGCGAGAGACAAAAAAAATTAAAGACAAATTTTCCCTCATTTTCATCCCCGTTAGGCTGAAAAGATCCCGTGGGTTTTATTTTTTTCCCTAGGCCAGAAAAGGCAAATTTTTTCCCTTTTAGCATGGCCTTTTCTGTCAGGCGTAATGGGGGCTTTGGGAATGGGCCCAATTATGAGGGGTAGGTTAGGGCCCTTTTAAAAGCCCCCCAAGCCCCGGATTCGGGAAACAATGGGCTCTCTTCAAAAACCCGGGGGGCGGTTTCGAAAGGGTTTCCAGGCCCGGGATGCCCCTTTTTCCCTAAAACCTTTTACATTTTTGGTATGGAAAAAATTAATGGGGGCCCCCCTTTCGTAATGATCCGCTTTTTTCATGGGGGGTTTGGGGGGGGACGTCTTCCGTTTAAAATGCTCGCTTTTTCGGACGACCTTTTTTCATTTCCCCACCCACACCCCAAAATCCATTTCCAGCAACCCTTTTTTTTTTTAGAAAATTTTTAGTTCCTTTAGTAATCATAAAATTCCCCCCCTCCCCATGGGCAAAAAGCTCCCCCCCTGGGCCTCAATATTTCCCAAAACCCAGATCTGGCTTTATTTAAAGGTCCTTTCCCTTTTTTTCTTGGAAAAAGGGGTCCTTCCCCCTTCCCTAGGGTGCACATTTCCCCTTCCCCCAAAACAAAAATCTTTGACCTTTAATTTTTTCCCCCCTGCTTCCCCCAATTTTAAAACAAGGGCCCCCCTGAAAAAGGGGTTGGGAAAGGGGCTTTTCGTGGGATAGGGGGGGTCAACAAATTTAAAAATGAACCCTTCTGCCCCCCTCTTCAAAACCCTCTTTCAGGCAATACCTATCCACCTCCCCAAAAACCCTTTTTTTATGTCCTGCCCTCAATGGTTAGTCACTTTTATATGGGCACCCTAAACACCCAGAATGCCCCGTCCACTCTTGTGGTCCGAAATCTTTGGGGTGGGGGCTGTCCCTTTCCCCCCCTTCAAAACCTATTACTGGCATCAGTTGGGAGTCCGGACAATTTGATAAATTTCACAAAAGCAAAATTTCCCAAATTTTTTGGGTTCGCCCCTTTAAGGCAGCTACACCAAAAAAATTTTAGGGAGGGGTTCCTTGGCCCGCCAAACCCCCAGCACTTTCGAAGAAGGCGCTTTCTTGGGATGCCCCTGATAGCACAAACCCACGTTGGGTTTGTAGATCCTTTTCTTCCAAGAAATTTGGGTTACTCACCCCCGGAGGGGCCCCCGTTTCCCTTTTCTTTAGCAATCCACGGGTTTCCCGGAAAGGGTTTGTGATCCCCCATTTTACGTCCCTTTTTGGTGGTTTTAAAGCTGCAAAAACTGTTTTCGCAGGTGTTTATCTCTTCAGGTTCCTTGAGGGAGTTATGAGGATTGGTAAAGGGGACCCCCCGAAGAACAGTTTTCAAGGTTTCAATTTTTTACCAAAATTTTAAAACCCTTTTTTTCCGGTGTCAGTCAAATTGAAACCCTCCGGAGAAGGGGCCCCGCATTTGAGTTTTTGGTGTCCCAGGGAAAGTATTCCGGGAAAAACCGGGGGACTCTCAGGTTTTATTAAAAAAATGTTAGTTAATAAACCCCCCTTTAGGGCAAGGCTCTCCCCTTCCCAAAAAAAGCTGGGAGGGGGAGCTCAATATACATTGTTTAGCCCAGGCTTTGGGGCAAGGCAATTTTAAACCCAACCCATAAATTTCCCCCATATCCACTAAAAGGCAGGAGCTAAAATTACAAAAAATTTTTACAAGGGGGCCCGAGTGCCAGCCTCGCTTTTCATGCCCTCTTCCCAGAAATTCCCAAGAAAAATTTTTTGGGGCTGGCAAAGGGCCCGACAGGGGAAAACCCCCACTCACAATTTTTGGGGGGAATGGCCCGGGGCCCCCCAAACCCTTTTTGGTTAAAAGTGATAGATATTTTTGGTTCGATCACGGGCATGTAAATTTCCCAAACTGACCCGGCGCATGTCCTTTTTCTTTGCTTTTCCCCCTTCCAACTTCAGCCCCTTTAAACCCCATCTTGTTCCCTTTATTGCCCCGCAGCTTAAACAGTGATTCCCAGGGGCTTTTGGTTTCCCCTCCACCCCTCCGTGTCGGACTGGTTTAAGGGGAAAATTAAAACCCCATAAGAGAAGGGGGAGTTCAGGGGGACCCCTTCTGCCCTTTATAAGGAAAAAATCTTCCCAAAAAAGGGGATTGGATCATTTTTTGCAAATCGGACCTATACTGCAATTCTCTTAAAAAAAATAAGTAACAGTAAATGCGGGCTCATTCTCAAAAAAGTCATTTCATGTCTGAACCCACCGGGCCGTTTTCTTTCTTTTTTATTGGTTGTTGTTACTAGGGTTTTAAAATTTCCCCATTTGGTTGTTGTGGGCTAGAGTCAGATAACATATTTTTCTAGCTTGGGTTGGCCCGGGTCCCTTTGTCGTATTTTGTGTGTTTTCTTTTTTCCCTCTACAAAGACGTTTTTTTTTTTTTTTCCCCTTCCCCCTTTTCCCCTTGTGTAAGGAATTTCTCAATGAAAAACCCCTTTTAGTGCTTTTTAAAAGGGGGGGCAATTTCCCTTTTGCCTTGTATCGTCTTATTGAGGAAAAAATTTCTGTTCCTTCTAGGTGGGTCCTCTGTATTTGCTTTTTTAAACATAATTTACCGGGTATGGATGTTTAAAACTTTTCTGGCTCTGACCCCCAATAAAGCTTGTTTTTGAAAATGAAAAAAAAAGAAAGGGTTACCGCCCGTGTTAGGGCGGGACCCCCGCGGCCCGGGGTAAAAAAACCCGTTCGCAGGTCCAAGAAAAGTAAAAAACAGTACTTTGGCGGTGAGGCCAGTTCTTTGCCCAAGGGCACCCGGAGGAGCCCAAAAATGGGTATATGTAGAATCTGTGGGCCCAGAAAGTGAAGCGTGGCCAGGGAGTTTAATGTTGGCACCACGGCCCTGCGTCAACACATGCAGCGTCGCCACCCGGTGGCCTGGGAGAAACGTGGCTCAGATGTGTGGCCCATCCTGCCGCCACAACAACAGCAGCAGCAGCGCCAGTGGCACCCCATGCCATTGCAGCCAGTCAAGGCTCCACCACCTCTCAGAAGGGAGCTTTTTCTCTTTGACATCATCTCCCGGTCCAGATGTTTCCTGCTCCTCGCTACTCATGGCGCCAGCAGTCTTCAGCGAAGCAATTGCAAAGAGACAACAGTAGCGCCCACCATCTAAGGGTGCAGCAGTGACCATGCTCCTGTCCAAGTTGTTGGTACTGCAATCCCCCCCTTTTTCAAATGGTGGCCCTCTGCCCCAAATTCAGAAACTATGGTTGTGCCGAGCCGAGATGGAGAGTTCCAAGCCGTAATTTATTTTCCAAAAAGGCAGTACCGCACTTCTTTAAATTTTAGAACAGAAAGTGGGCCAGTCCTTGACTTATCGGTTGTTCCAAGGTGCCCCGGCAGCGCGGAATCTGGAGCTGTAAACTACGGTCAGGGCCAGTAATGTCCTTTACGGCCCACGGGGTGAATTTTCTTCCGGCCAGGAACAACAACAATTTTTGACAGGAGACGCCGCTTTCTCCTCCACGTTGTCAACTGCTGCTGTTGCGCCAATGTCCGCCTCCTCCTCCTCCACCACCACCACCATCTCAGCCTCCACAAGTACTGCTCGATCATACCACATGTGTAGGGCACAGTGATGTCACGCAGTTCTACACCTGGCTTGCCTCGGCGAACGAAGTCACACAGGGGAGGAATGCTCGCGTCATTTCAGCAAGAAATCGGATGTGTGGCTTTCTCCGCACCAACTGCAAATCGGAACCATGGTGATGGACAATGGGAGTAACATGGTGTCCACGCTGCACCGAGGAGGGATGGTCCATGCGCCCTACATGGCGCACAAGTTCAATCTGGTTGTGAAAAGGTTCCTGAAGTCTTCCACAGATCTTCAGAAAATTCTGTAAATGGCCAGGAAACTGTGCATGCCCTTTATCCATTCCTACAAAGCCAGGACCCCCCTCTCGAGTTTGCAGCGGAGAACGGCCTCCCCCAACACACTCTGATATGCGATGTTTCCACCCGTTGGAATTGCAGCCTGCACATGTTGGACCGACGTAATGAACAGAGAAGGCCATTAACGATTTTTTGATGATCCAGGCGGACAGGAGTACTCCCCTGTGTAACTTTGATTTCAGCCAGTGGCAGCTCATGCGTGACACCTGTCATTTGTTGAGGCCATTTGAGGAGGCCACGTTATTTGTCAGTCGCCAGGACTACGGGATGAATAACGTCATTCCCCTGCTTCATGTCCTGAAACAGATGCTGAAAAATCTGTTGGGCAGGGGATTGAAGATGTGGGGGACTACATCTCGCGGCCACATGAGTCCGGTGGGGACTGACACGGAGGAGGAGGAGGAGGAGGACATTGGAGCAGAAGCATTGTCTGGTGAAATGAGTGGATTTTCTACCCAGGTGACAACAGAGAAGGAGCAGGAGCAGCTGGAGGAGGTAGATGGAGATGAGGAAGACGAGGCTGATGACCCCCAAGCACCGTGGCAGTATACAGTGGAAATGGAGGCAGGGAGCCCCTCGGAGTCACTTGTGCAGATGGCCCGCAGCATGCTTATTTGCCTGGCTAGTGACAAACGAATATTCAGCATCCGGCAGAGGGATGACTTCTGGCTCTCCACCCTATTGGACCCTCGCTACCGATCCAAAATGGGAGCCTTTTTCCCAGCTATTGAGAGGGGGGACAAACTCAAAATACTATAGGGAAATCCTCCGTAGTCAGTTGGCCGCTGCCTTTTGTGGGCATCGTCCCTCCTCTGACAGGTCTGACCGGGGGGTTCCTCAGTGCTCATGTACTTATGCCGCGGCTGCTGGGGGAAGGTGGGGGGGTAGGAGCAGTACCCTCCATCAGCGTAACCTAGTCTGGAGTCACTGATGAGCAGCTTCCTTCACCCGCCCAGTGAGGAGGGTAGTCGCCAGCAGCAGCAGCAGCAAGGACCTGGAGCGTCCCTGACCCAACAGGTGGGGGCCTACTTGGAATCACTCTGCCACCCAGTTAGAAGTTCCGCTGGACTACTGGGCAGCCAAAACTGGATGTTTTGGCCGCTCCTTGCCGATTTTGCAGTGGAGAAGCTTTTCCTGCCCGGCCAGTAGTGTGGCATCAGAGGGGTGTTCAGTGCGGCGGGGCCATCGTTACCCCAAGGAGAACCCGCTTGTCCTTGGGAAATGTGGAAAAGACTGACCTTTTTTTCAAGATGGAATTAGGCGTGGATCGGCCAGGATTTCCACACACCAATGCCTTAGGCGTCAGACTTACTATCAGCCATGACGCCTCACCCAAACTGTGAGAAATGAGTCTGGGTTCAAACTACTTGCCTCAGCCACTTATTCTGATTACTCGCCCCACCTGAGGCCACACATCTGCTGACAGTTTCTCCATCTGCCACCAACCATCTTTACCCGGGACTGGTATTGCCACCCACCTCCACACTCTGTCATTGTGCCAATTTATGACCTCATGCTGTTGTTACTGGTGCCGTGACATCCACACTATGTCATTGTGCCACTCTCTGACCTCATGCTGTTGCTCCTGCCGCCATCACTTCCACTCTTTGTCATTGTGCCACTCTGTGGCCTACTCCAATTTTTGCCACCTCCATAATGTCATGTGTCCCTCTCTGACCTCATGCTGCTGCTGTTGTTGGCTGGTGCCATGACATCCACACTGTGTCATTGGCACTGTCTGACTCTCATGCTGCTTCGCCTTCATCCTCCACTCTCTGTCATTGTGCCACATCTGTGGACTAATCCCAGTTTTGCCACATCCAGAATGTCATTGTGACCCACTCTCTGACCTCATCTCGTTGCTGTAGTTGCTGGGGCGCATGACATCCACACTGTGTCATTGTGCCACTGACTGACCTCATGCAGCGCCGCCTTCACCTCCACTCACTGTCCCCATTGTGCCACTCTGTGGCCTACTCCAGTTTTTGCCACCTCCAGAATGTTCATGGTGCCACTCTTCTTACCTCAAGCTGCTGCCACCGTCAACTCCACACTCTGTCATTGGTGGCCATTTTTATGACCTCATGCTGCTGCTGTTGTTGCTGGTGGCCATGACATCCACACTGTGTCATTGTTGCCACTCATCTGACCTCATGCTGTTGCTCCTGCCGCCGTACTTCCACTCTCTGTCATTGTGCCACTCTGTGACCTAATCCAGTGTTTGCCACATCCAGAATGTCATTGTCCAACTCTCGGGACCCTCATTCTGCTGCCACCGTCACCTCCACACTCTGTCATTGTGCCACTTTTGACCTCATGCGGACTGTCTGTTGTTGCTGGTGCCATGACCATCCACACTGTGTCCAATTGAGCCACTCACCTTGACGCTTATGCTGTTGCTCCTGCCGCCGCACCTCCACTCTCTGTCATTGTGCCACTCTGTGGCCTACTCCAGTTTTGGGCCCACCTCCCAGAATGTCATTGTGCCACTGTCCTGACCTCATGCTGCTGCCCGCCGTCACCTCCACTCTCTGTCATTGTGCCACCCTGTGGCCTACTCCAGTTTTTGCCACCTCCAGAATATCATTGTGCCCACTCTCTGAACCTCATGCTGGCTTGCCACCGTCAACCTCCACACTCTGTCTTTTGTGCCATTTTTATGACCACCATGCTGCTGCAGTTGTTGCTGGTGCATGATATCACACTTTGTTCATTGTGCACTCTCGTGACCTCATGCTGTGCTCCTTCCTCCGTCACCTCCACTCGCTGTCATTGTCCACTCTGTGCCTAATCCATGTTTGCCACATCCAGAATGTCATTGTGCCACTCTCTGACCTCATGTGCAGCCACCGTCACCTCCACACTCTGTCATTGTGCCACATTATGACCTCATGCGGCTGCTGTTGTTGCTGGTTCCATACATCCACACTTGTCCATTGAGCCACTCTCTGACCCTTATGCTGTTTCCTCCTTCCGCCGTCACCTCCACTCTCTGTCATTGTCCACTCTGTGGCACTCCAGTTTTTGCCTATCCGTCCAGAATGTCATTGTGCCACTGTCCTGACTATATGTCTGTCTGCCGCCGTCACCTCCACTCTCTGACATTGTGCACTCTGGGCCTACTCCGTTTTTGCCACCTCAGAATGTCCCATTGAGCCCACTCTCTGACCTCATCTGCTGCCACCGCACCTCCACACTTCTGACATTGTGCCACTTTATGACCTCATGCTGCTGCTGTTGTAGCTGGTGCCATGACATCCACACTGTGTCATTGTGCCACTCTCTGACCTCATGCAGTTGTCTCCCTGCCACGTGCACCTCCACTCTCTGTCCATTGTGCCACTCTGTGGCCTACTCCAGTTTTTTTGGCCACCTCACGAATAGTCATTGTGCCACTGTCAGACCTCATGCTGCAGCCGCCGCCACCTCCACTCTCTGTCATTGTGCCACTCTGTGCCTACTGCTGTTTTTTGCACCTCCAGAAATGAAATTGGTGCCACAGTCTTGACCTCTTGTTGCTGCAGCCTTCACCTCCACTCTCATCATTGTGCCACTCTGTGGCTACTCCTGTTTTGCCACCTCCAGATCTCATTGTGCCACTCTCTGACCTCATGCAGCTGCCGCCATGACCTCCACACTGTGTCCATTGTGCCACTCTGGGCCTAAACCTGTTTTGCACCTCCAGAATATAATTGGTGCCACTCCACTGACCTCTATGCTTGCTGCTGCCGGGACCTCCACACTGTGTCCATTGTGCCACTCCTGTGGCATATTCCTGTTTTTTGCAACCTCCAGAATATAATTGTGCCACTCTCTGACCTCATGCTGCTGCTGCCTGACCTCCACACAGTGTCATTGTGCCACTCTGGTGGCATAATCCTGTATTTTTTTGCCACCTCCACAATGTCATGTGCCACTGTCCTGACCTCATGCTGCTGTGGCTGCCGCCGTCACCTCCCCTCTCTGTCCTAATGTTGCCACTGAGCTCTCACTTGTTTTTTTTTCCACGTATCGCTGGCATGACTTTATCAGGCAACAGTCCCCGTTTCAGTTTTTTGGGTCTTTTTGGCCCTCTTATGTGCCCAGGGAATTTTTATAGTGAATCGATTTCATAAGAGCGCGGCAGTCATGTGTGTGTCCCTACTAAAACACAACATTGTATGAAGACCAAACCAAGCTCTCTCTACATATTTAAGCATGGCACACAACAGTTTCTACAGCCCCCCTGCAGGATTCTGTGCAGCTGGAAATAGCTGTTTTTTAACGTGATTCGTCCCGAAGTAATTCGGAACGAAGTTATTTTTGTCGGGAAATTCGGCGAAGTGAGCGAACCGATTTTTGAGAAATTTGCCCATCTCTAATTATATTTTAGCATTATGTGGACTTAAAATCTGGCAAAATTACACTTTTTGCCATTGAGTAAGATTTAGGAACAGAGCACACTCTATTTCCTGGATATATATCCGTATGACAGTAACACATGGTATATTTTAAAGGTATTTCACACCCAAAACTGCCAAAATGAACTTTCTTCCACTCAGAATAATTTTCACCAACCAACCACTATTTAAAATATAGTATAGAGAGTGAGCTGAAAATGGCGTTCAGAAAGCAATACAATGAAATTTATGTAACATGATCACTTGATTTTAGCAGCCCATAAGAGTCTTTACCTCAGCAATGATGTTTTTTGAAACTTCTCTGTGCTCTTCACTGATTAGATGGCTGCCAAACGTGAAGAAAGGCGCTGAAAACTATTAAAATGGCGTTTCAAACACCATGGCAAATTCGAACCTTTACTCGAACGAAATGTAAAATGTTTGGTTCAAGTTCGAGAAAATCAAGATGTTCGACTCGAACTTAACTTTTCTCGAACGGTTCAATCAACACTAATTCTAGTGTATGTAAACTTTTAACTTTGCAGAAAGTAATAAAAATGTCTTAAAAAATTCTCTCTCATATTATTCTGGCATTTGGCAAATATAAATAGTTTTGGTAATCCTAATTGACCTAAAACCGGTAATGCTTATTCTAATTTCATGTCAGATAGTGAGAAAAACATGCATATGTGTCTTTTTATATAGTGTATGCAAACTTCTGGTTTCAATTGTACATATTCTACCTCGGTATACTAAAATCAGTTATCTCTTTCCTCTCTTTTTCCTTTTTTTGAGGGACAAGTAGGGATTGTATTTGCAAGTAGAGGGTGGAGTACGGGATCCATTTTTTTCAGGACAATTGCTCATTTACATAGTAACATATTTGTTTAGGGTTAGTGTTTTTGTAGGGTGAGTTTTATACTGTATTCATTAAATAATTTTAACATTCTTTTGGGGGTTCACATTATTTCTGTGTGAAATTGAACACTTACTGCAGGAGATTCTGAATCAGGCAGGAAGACATAGGAGACCCAGGCAGGAATCAGGCAGGAAGGCGCACAATGGGCACAGCAGACTCTAAACTGGGCAGGATGACACACAACAGCAAGGAACTAAAAACCGGGGCGGATGGCTCACAGCAACACAGGGATTTTAAACCGGGGAAGGGAGGCAAGGAGACTCCAAATTGGGAAAGGGTAAAACATGGCACAAGAAATTCCAACCCAGGCGGGGATGTCCGTGGGCCCCGGGATTTTCCAACCAGGTAGGGGGAAAAAATCAAAAGGGTGGGCGGGGGGCAGACAAGGCACCCCGACAAATGGGGACTGGGGTCTCGGAACCACGGAACGGGAGGGCTAAATTTTATTTTAAAAAATGCCATGTAAATCCCCCAACATCGGGCCCCAGACTAGTGGTGGTAGCTGGGTGTTATAGCTCACAATACATGAGCTACATCTGAGAGAGTGCTCAGAGGCAAGTGTTAAAGGACTTTTATCGTTTGAACTGTTCGTGCTCTTCAGCTTTCTTGAGATTAAATTTTGAAATCGGGGCGATCTCTTCTTCAGAGGCTCCCCTTCCTGTCAGGAAGCTTGTCTCCCCCCATGAAGAACTGTGACATCATAATTTTTTAGAAGAGGGGGTGCAGAAGGTTGTCTGGTTAAAGCTTTGTAGCCTCCTGCATGTTCTTATGTCTGCAGCCTTCAGCTCCCCAAGCCCTTTCTTGGTAAAAATGCAGTTTAAAACAATGAGATTGTAGGAGTGTACATTCCCCCCTCCCTTCCCCCTTTTTACCAACAGGGACTGTATGCTGGTATATGCGTTTACACACAGCCGACTGATAGAAAGTGAGGAGTGTACCTGCCCCCTCCCTGTTACCGACAGGACTGTATGACTGTGGTATATGCAGTTTTAAAACCGCCTGAAATGATGGACAGTGAGGAGTGTACCTGCCCCCCCCTTCCCCCCTATTAAAGGCAAAAAGACTGGGTTTATGGAAACAATGCCACTGCCCTCCACCCTTCCCTCCCCTGTTTAAAAGGGAGGAACTCAAATACTGTGTTATATGAGGGGACTGTGACTTTAAAAAAAGCCAGTAATTGCCCCAAACTTATCCTAGAGTGGGAGATGGTTGAGCAGCAACCCTGGTTTCACTATCGATTTTAAAAGTCAGGGGGAGAAAAAAACAGATGTGCAGGAGCCAATCACAGCGCAGGGGGCGTGGGCCCGGGAGTTTCCTGTCGGGGGCGTATCCAACAGGCTGTATGAAAAAGTCGCCAGCCAAAACAAGTAGGGGACGTGTCTAGGGGGCAGGATCCAGTCAGAGGGCGTGTCCCGATCAGCAGCAGCAGAAATAGAATACAGATTTACAGAAAAGCTCAAACCAAGTGACTAAACCAAGTGACTAAACCAAGTGACTGAGGTAATGCAACCCAATTACAAAAGTGCTTATTTTTACTGTCCCCATAATCTGAGACATGATCTTTGTAGCGATAAAACCCCTTTAACTGTCACCTTGCTGAATAGTATGGAAAACACTGAGTAAATGAAACATAGCAGCCACCAGGGTCAAATGGCATGTTGCAGGCAGTGCAGAGGCAAGATACCTTGCTGATCATGACATAATGTATATTTTTGATAACATTTTAATTTCAAAAGTTAATTTAATAGCAAAGGCCATGTAGTTGAAATCATTCTATGATTACTTTTGCCTAATTTAATAAAGCATTGAACCTTATTATAGTCGTGGCAAGGCAATTTCCATGTGTTAACACTTGTATTAATAGTTCAAAAAAGGTTGTCTCCCTCACATAGCCCATAGGTATGTCTGGTTGTTTTGATGAGTGACTCATTTTTCTTGCGTTTAATTTTATCAAAGGATGTGTCTATTGACACAGTGTGACTATCAATCATCTTCCGTTTTTAGAACACTCTGGAAAATTTTTAAGCTAATCTCAGCACACCCTTCAACAGTCTCTCGGTCACTGAGCAAAGGCAAAAAATATCTGCAGCATTTTAAATGTCTGCATGTGTGAGAGCTAGTTTTAACACAATGCTATATGTACGAGCTATATGATTTAACAGTTTATACATGGATACACTTTGCATAAAAAAATTAAAGGGGTGTTCCCACCTTGCAGTTTGATAGGATATCGATAGGATATGCCTTCAAAATGTGATAGCTGCGGGTCTCACCACTGGGAAGTGCACTTATCTCTGGAACAGGCCTCCAAAAGTATAAGAAGAAGAGTTGATCACGCTAGCCCAAAACTCTCCAGATGGTTCTATGGGGGTTCTTATGTGTCATGAAGGCTACAGTGGGTACGGAAAGTATTCAGACCACTTTAAATATTTCACTCTTTCTTTCATTGCAGACATTTGGTAAGATCCAAAAAGTTAATTTTTTTTGGAATGTAGATATGTTTGCAAATTTATTAAACAAGAAAAACTGAAATATATGGTCATAAGTATTCAGACTCTTTGCTCAGTATTGAGTATAAGCATCTTTTTGAGTTACTACAGCCATGAGTCTTTTGGGAATGATGCAACAAGTTTTTTTACACATGGAATTGGGGATCCTCTGCCATTCTTCCATGCAGATCCTCTCCAGTTCCCTCAGGTTGGATGGTGAACATTGGTGGAGAGCCATTTTCAAGTCTCTCCAGAGATGCTCAATTGGGTTTAGGTCTGGGCTCTGGCTGGGCCTGTCAAGAATGGTCACATAGTTGTTCTGAAGTCACTGCTTTGTTATTTTAGCTGTGTGCTTAGGGTCATTGTCTTGTTGGAAGAAGAACCTTCGGCCCAGTCTGAGGTCAAGCACATTCTGGAAGAGGTTTTCATCCAGGATATCTCTGTACTTGGCTGCATTCAGCTTTCCTTCATTTGCGTCCAGTCGTCATGTCCCTGCAGCTGTAAAAAACAACCCTATAGCATGATGCTGACACCAACATGTTTCACTGTTGGGATTGTATTGGGCAGGTGATGAGTAGTGCCTGATTTTCGCCACACATACCGCTTAGAATTAACACCAAAAAGTTCAATCTTTGTCTCATCAGACCAGATCTCTTATTTCTCATAGTCTGGGAGTCCTTCATGTGTTTTTTTGCAAACTGTATGCGGGCTTTCATATGTCTTGCACTGAGGAGAGGCTTCTGTCAGCACACTCTGCCATAAAGCCCCGACTGGTGGAGGGCTGCAGTGATAGTTGACTTTGTGGAACTTTCTCCCAATTCCCTACTGCATCTCTGGAGCTCAGTCACAGTGATCTTGGGGTTCTTCTTTACCTCTCTCACCAAGGCTCTTCTCCCACGATTGCTTAGTTTGGCTGGACAGCCAGGTGGAGGAAGAGTTGTGATTGTCCCAAACTTCATCCATTTAAGGATTGTGGAGGCCACAGTGCTCTTAGGAACCTTGAGTGCTGCAGAAATTCTTTTGTAACCTTGGCAAGATCTGTGCCTTGACACAATTCTGTGTCTGAGCTCCTTGGGCAATTCCTTAGACCTCATGATTCTCATGTGCTCTGACATGCACTGTGAGGTCTTATATAGACAGGTGTGTGCCTTTCCTAATCAAGTCCAATCAGTTTAATTAAACACAGCTGAACTACAATGAAGGAGTAGAACCTTCTCAAGGAGGATCAGATGGAAATGGACAGCATATGAGTTAATTATGAGTGTCACACCAAAGGGTCTGAATACTATTCTATTACTCCTGGTGTTCTGTGAAGTCATATCCTTTCTTTTGCTGTATCTCCATTTTGACCAGACATGTTACACAGAGCTGGAGAAGAGAATTTGTATTAACCTCTATATGTAATCCTCTTTATGTAATCTTTGAAGGTACAGTCAAAAAATTACCTAAAGCTCACCCATTGCATCTTCCTCACTGGAACTCCACATGTAACCTGTGAAACTAGGGGATAGAATATATGGAATTCACTATTTTACATTTGCTTGTACAGAGATTGCTGCTTACACTCATCAGGAACTGCTTGAATATACATATTTGACAGAATAGTAAAAAAAAAATCTAAATCTGCAGAGTCTAGATGTTACACATAGGGTGACATGTATGAACAGGGCTGTGCCAGTATACTGGTATGCTTTCAGTCCAAAAACTTTTGCAGCCCTGTTCTCTAGAAGTAGGAGCAGGCGCAGTCAAAAATTAGGCGCATTTTGCATTGGCCGCACCACTTTGTAATGTGCGCAAGATGTGGGGGCGTTCTGGGGGGGTGTCTCACCACAACCATATGATTCTACACATTTATGACTTAAGGACGGCAAAACTAGGCACATTACTGCTGGAACAGCCAGACCAAGTTAAAAGCGGTTTACCTGAGCCCAAAGTTGTTGTAGTGGAACTGGATATGTATGAACTGCAGGGGAACAGGTCCAAACATACTGGTTCATTCTACACTGCTTTAAAGCTATATAGACAAGGCTTCTATGGGCAACATGTACGAATCCTGGTGCTTAGAGGCCAATTCCAAATAACTTTAAGGCAATATAGAATGCACCAGAATGTATGAGCCTGGTCTTCTGCAGTTCATACATACAGGCGCATTGTATTTCCACTATGACAACTCAGGCTCAGGCTCACCACGAATCTGGTGCAACATGCCCCCAGGGCTCCCACAAATCTTTGGCAAATTAAAAAGTGTCTTTGGCACATTACAAAGGGATTTATTGCGCCAAAGTTTGGAGTGTGCCTAGTTCATACATGTCGCCCCTAGTCTGCAAACAAGCATAGAGCTGTCCACCATCTTAACCAGCACGTGGCTTCTCAACCCCAGTGAACTGTTTTAAAGAGACAGTATCACCTGAACTTAGAATGTCCACCAAAGGCTCTGTGGATTCGTCTGTCGCTGGACCTAAGCAAATACTTCCTGTTTCCAAAAACTCAGGCGTACAGAAAGCAGAGTCCACATTTATTGAAGAACAAACTATACAGTCTAAACATGCTCTAAAAATGAGTTCTGTGACAATCTAGATGACCTGAGTATCTGTTAGAAACACAATTTTCCCACTAACAGTATCCTCCACCACTACGCTGGAGACTCCTTTCCTTAAAGAAAGGGACCCTAATCACATGTGCCTTATTGCCTTATTGACAAAAGACCTTATCCTCTAAAATAATTTTGTGGCCTCAGGGCAATGACTTTAAAAGAGCGCAGAGATACTCTCAAGGAGCTTGGAGTGTGTTACAAATGTTACGCTTCTTCAGACCACATTGCAAATGGCTATAAGGCTGTCATCAAGTGTCCTGAATGCAATAGTGACAGACATGTTACAGCTATATATCCTACTTCATCTTTTAACAACTCACAACCTCAAACAGCATCTAACGCCATTGCAATGTATGGTGGGGAGCCACATGCTCAAGAATCAGCCACAAACACTGTTTCCTCGTCCTGCTTGGAAATATGTGGCGGAAAGAATGGTCCCAAATGCTGTGCCAACATGTACATGGTCAAGGTCTACCCAGAAGGTCAATCTGAAAAGGCTACATAAATCTATGCTATCATAGGTGAACAAAGCAACAGGTCTCTAGCAAAGCCTAAATTCTTTGAGATCTTTGATATAAAGTGTTTAGCAACACCATACACCCTTAAAACCTGCTCGTGTAGAGACTTTTGGCAGAAGAGTCACTGTGTACATTGTCTTCTCAATTAAAGGGAACCACCACATACCCTTACTAACGTTAATTGAAAGTGACCAGGTCCCTGATGAAAGAGAAGAAATTCTTACAGCAGAAACTGCATATCATCATCCCAACTTGAGGCACCTAGCTTATAAGATTCCTCCAATGTACATGAATGCTGATATTCTACTATAACTCGGGAGAGATATTCTGAGAGTCCATAAGGTACGTCAACAATGCAATGGTCCAGATGATGCCTCACATGCAAAAAGACTTGACTTAAGCTCAGTAAATGTTTGGATAAGAGCCATAAACCATTTCAAGTGAACTCCTTCAAAACATATGTGCTCAAGAATGGCTACACAAATTACTCTAAGCCATGCTCTCATATTATGAAGTAAAAGAAAGGTTATCTAAATTCATCCAGGCACTGGATGTCATTCCCACCCCTTATGAGGACTTAGGAAGATCACTGTTTTATACAACACAAGATAACAACAAATTAGCCTTGTCCATAGAAGACAAAGGGTTTATAAAAATAATGGACAGTGGATTCTTTAAATATGAATCTAACCATTGGGTTGCACCATTACCGTTTCACACTGTAAGAACAGGCTTTATCCAGATTCATCTCTTTACATTACAAAACAATCCTGAAAAGAAAGATCACTTTGTAGCCTTCATGGATAGGATATTTCCCAACTAAAATGTAGCACCAGCTCCACCTTTGCAAGAACACGAAGAGTGCTGGTATCTTTCCTCCTTTGGAGCATATCATCTGCGAAAACCTAAGCAGATCAGAGTGGTATTCGACTCAAGTGCTATCCATTGTGGCATATCTCTGAATGACATTCTCCTCACTGGTCCAAACCTGGCCAACAATTTGGCAGGAATGCTTATGAGATTAAGAAAGGAGCCAGTCACCATTACCGCTGATATTGAACAAATGTTCCATTGTTTTATAGAATGACAAGGTCACAGATATTGCCTCAAGTTTCTATGGAACTGAATACTGCATGAAAGTACACATCTTCAGTAATAGTCCTTCACCTTCTGCTGCTACCTAATGCCGATGGAGACTGCTTCTGATGGTAAGTCAGAGTTTGGGAAGGATGCCCAACACTTGGTTGAAAGAGACTTCTATGTGGTCGATCTGCTCTTCTTCTTGGTTGACAGGTCCAGAGTTCCTGCTAAACGAGAGTAAAGAAACTTCTGTTCAAGACGTCTTCAGTCTCTAAGACCCAGACAAAGATCCAGAGATTCGTCCTGAAGTAAATATCCTTGTCACTAAGTCCAAAAGAGGTCTGGTTTGGACTGTCATCACTTTGAACACTTCTCCAAATGACTAAAACTTGTACATGCCAACATAGGGGCCAAGTCAGAGGATAGAGGATAGAAAGAAACCCTCTTATCATTCCTGGTCATCACCATGTCACCACCCTGCTGATCGGACATTATCAAGAAAGGATTAAGCACCAAAGCAGACACTTCACCAATGATGCTTTAACACTAGAAGTCCCAGAAGTTTCGAGCTCCCCCTTGAAGTCCTGAAAGAGGGTAAAATGACCCTCAGTCCAAACAGACAACTCTGATGGCTCCAATTAGCATCCTTTCATTTGCAAATGTGACCATTGTCTGAGGAATCTGCAGGGGGCAATTGTGTTGATCCACCTCTGGTCTTGTAAGAGAGTGTAAACAAAAGAATGTAAGCTGCCCACCCCCCCAGCAGCTTTGTTGTGCTGGGAATATGCATAACATTGCTAACACCTTAGCAAATTTGCATGCAGCCTTTTGTGCTGTGGGGGATAAATAGGTGACTGCTTCACCTATTTTGTACACAAGAAACAAAATGCAGAGAAGGCAAGCCATTCAACAGGCATTGGAACTGATCCTGAGCAACACCAACCCTTCTGACTCAGATGGAGAAAACATAGTCCTTCAATTGGATTCGGACTCTGAGCTGTCTTCAGGTTAGATTTTTCAAATTACCGATTTTTATTTCCTGACTATCTTTTTTATTTAGAACCAAAACAAAATGTTAATTTGAAATTATTTATCTTGCAGATGAGGAGACTCCTCCTCTACCAAAAAAGAGAGCTCGGTTGGCGAGTGAGCCGACAGAGACTGCAAAAGATGGCACAGTGTGGCGTGAAGTAGAAATGGGGAAACGTCTCCATTTCACCCCAATAGAACCATACCCTACAGATGGAGAGCCAAGTGCTAAGGCCAGACGAAGTGTCCCGAGTCGCCTTCAGAGCTTCCTCTTGACATGCTTCGTAGCATTCAAGAATGGACTACTCAACATGCACGTCACACGGAGCAGGTGGATTGGTTCATGGGTCTCCCGGAACTAATGGCATTTATTTCAGTCATTATCTTGCGGGGGTGACCAAGGTTCCATCACTACGTGACAGCTGGTCAGCAAACCTGGCAAACCCAAGGATCATTGCAACTTTGACCCGAAACCGCTTCCAAGAAATCATGCAACACCTATGCTTTGATGACATGTTCACACACAGTGAGCAAGAGGAGACCGATAACTTCGCTGCAATCTTCAATGTGTGGAGTTCGTTTGTCACCAACTGCATCGCATCCTACAACCCTGGTCAACACATCACTATTGATGAACAGCTTTTCCCGTCAAAGACCCGCTGCTGTTTTCTGCAATACATTGCAACAAAACCAGACAAGTTTGGAATCAAGTTTTGGGTGGCTTGAGACTTGAAATCAAAGTACATCTGTAATGTCCTCCCATATCTTGGCAAGGACCCCAGTCGTCTCAGCGGGGAGAGACTGTCCGAAACTGTAGTGATGAGGCTGATGGAACCATTCATGGACAAGGGCAGAACTGTGACCATGGACAATTTCTTTACATCATTGTCACTTGCACAACGACTGGTTAGCCAGAAATCCACTATCCTCGGCACAGTCAACAAGAGTCGCCGGAAAATTCCTCAATCCGCTAGACAGATGGACCGCACTGAATTCACCACTGGTGCCACACTGACAGTGTATGCACCCAAACGAAAGAAGACCGTCTACATTCTCAGCAACATGCACAGCGTGGTTGAGACTGAGGATTCCAACAAAAGGAAGCCAAACACGGTTACACAATACAACCACACAAAGTGTGGTGTGGATGTAATGGACCAAATGGTGCGGGAGTACAGCGTGCGTGCAGGAACACGGAGATGGCCAGTCACCGTGTTCTACAACTTGATTGACATGGCAGCACTGAATGCTCATGTTCTTTATCAGACATGCACTGGGATGCAGGAGAGACGGGTGGACTTCCTGGTTGAGCTTGCAAAAGAGTTAGGTGGCTCTCATGTGACTGAAATGAAGGCACGCAAGGAGAAACTCCTTCGGCAACAACCTTCCACACCCAGCCCTGGCAAAAGGGCGAAGTATCAGGTCAACCATCGATGCACAAACAATTGTGCAAAATACACGTGTGGCAAATGTACCAGGGACATACCCAGGCAGTGCCAGGTATGTTCCAACAGTGCAGACAGACTGCTGAGTGAGTGCTGAAATGCTATTCACAAAAGAAGGACATGCCACTCACACACACACACCAAGTCCCCCACAGCAGCCTATTGTAAATATGTGTGGAATTGTTTTATTTCTTGTATTTTTTTTATTATTTTCATAACAAAAATAAAAAGCATGGAAACAAATAACAGTTGTTCTTTTGTATATTTAATTTTTTGTATATTTAGATTCAAGTCAATGGGTGCAGAAAATAATAAAAATCGCAAAAAAAACCGCAGCTACTGAGTGAGTGCTGAAATGCTATTCATACAAGAAGGACATGCCACTCACACATACACAGCCAGCCACCCTCAATGGAAAACAACAACCTCCTGTGTTGTGACAGTAATGGCCTTATTTACTTAAGAACAAAAGAAGGTGATTATAGGTTGTTTGCTTAAATCCTCCAGGTCATTCCACCCGTCTCTGGGTTCCAAAGGTAGAAATGTTAAATGACCCCTCTCTGGGACTTCTAGTGTTAAAAGCTGCAGGACAACATACAAGATTGTCCTGATACTACCTGTTAAATATTTACTGGCTGTCATGCCAGAAGGGATTCTCAAAGAACTTCCAGTCAACATAATTGTTAACTACACCAAGAACCTGTGCTATGAACTATGTATATTCACCATTGGACTTTTCTTGTCTATCTGTCTCAGTTATTGTTATTTTTTGCTTTGTTTGCATTTGGTCTTTCAGGTTCCAGAATCTTCGTTGGAACACTAGATGGACATTACTTCTAAACCCCTTAATAACCTAGGACGTATGAGTACGTCCTAGGGTCTCTAAGAGACTTTGTAGCGGGATCGCGGTATGATCCCTCTACATAGCCGCCGGGTGTTAGCTGCTAATTGCACCTAAAACCTGGTGGTTACAGTGCAGGAAGGAGCCGCCACCATCATGCGCTGTTTAACCCTTTAGACGCCGTGGCAAAGAAGGCTACAGCGTGTAAATCAATGAGAAACGGTGCCGCACACCATCCCAAAGACACGGGGCTCCGATTGGTGAACATGGCAGCTGGAAGCCTTGTGAAAGCTTGCATCGCTGCATGTTTTCGATTTGCCCTCTTCCAGACCCAGGCAGGAAGTGGGGAATCTGCCATATTGCTACACCCTAATGCATTGTCTATACAATGCATTAGGTTGTAGAAACGATCGCTCCTCCTTAGTGCTGAAGCACCCTAGGCGGACTCAAAGTTACAGTAAAAAAAATGTTTTAATGTGTAAAAAAGTAAAAAATATTAAAAGTTCAAATCTCCCCTCTTTTGCCATTTTACAAATACAAAAAATAAAATAATGAAAAAGTTACACATATTTGGTATCTCCGTGTCCAAAAAAGTCCGATCTAATAACATATAACATAATTTATCTTGTACGCTGAACACCGTAGAAGAAAAGACATTCCAAACACCAACATTTTTTGGGTCAATTTACTCCCTCCAAAAATGGAATAAAAGTGATTAAAAAGGTAGTATGTTTTCCAAACTGGTACCAATAAAAAGTACACTTCAGCCAGCAAAAAATCACCCTCACTCAAGTCTGTACGTGATAGTACAAAATAGTTATTGGTCGCAGAAAATCGTAATTTTTTTTACGGTGCCAAAACATAACGTAAACTGCAGATGTTTGGTATTGCCGCATGCATATCAACCTGTGGAATACAGATAACACTTCATTTTTACCGGAGAGTGAATGCTCAAAAAAACAAACCTGCAAACATGATGCAAGTACATTTTTTCACATTTTGTCCCACGTGGAAATTTTTTGGGCGGTTTCCCAGTATATTCCATAGTACAATGAAAAACACCATTAGAAAGTACATCTTGTCCCGCAAAATAAAAGCCCTCATATGTCTAGTTAGGTGGAAAAATAAAAAGTTATGGCTCTTAGAAGGCGAGGAGGAAAAAACGAACTTGTTAAACAAAAATATGAATGGTACTTAAGGGGATAGAGTCAGTATAAATAGTGAAATCCTAGTGATTTCAGATGAGAAGTGTGCTGTCCCAGCTAAAGCTCCCAACTGAGATCCATTTATTATATATTGCATGAAATGTTATATCTGTTGTGTATTATGTTTGATATATTTTACTGCTACCCTGTGGCCACTGTTTGAATATGGTTATGCAAGTGTTGATGATGCAATTACCATATGCCATTGCTTTCTGTTACTCCTCCTGTTCTGTGAGGTCACATGATGTCACATTTCTTCTGTATCTCCATTTAGACCAGACATGTTACACAGAGCTGGAGAAGAGAATTTGGGTGACAAATGTCAGAAAAGAGGTGCACCTGAATGAACTAATCTGTTAAAAATCTGGTGTGTGGTATATTTTGCATAGCATAATTAATGCTCTTAACTTAGGCATATAGCATATCATTGCTAGCATATTTGATGCATCGAATTTAGGCACATTCAAATGTGTTGTGCCTGGTGTAAAATGTGCCTGGTTTTTGGTGTATGACAGTTCATTTACATAGAGAATAGGTCATCAACAGTTTTTTATGCAAAATACACCAAAAAATGGTGCTGCCCTAATGGGACATGTCACACTTTGTTTTGACCTCTATATGTTATCCTCTTTGTGTCAAGTCTGAAGCTACAATCAATAAACTACCTAAAGAACATCCATTACATCTTCCTCACTGGAACTCCACATGCAACTGGTGAAGCTAGGGGATTGAATATAGTGAGTTCACTATCTACCATTCGCTTGTACAGAGATTGCTGCTCACACTCATCAGGGACTTCTTTAACATACATCGGTGGCAAAATATTGTTGTATACAAATTACTTATTATTTGTCCCTTTTGGGGCTCCCAATTTATATCAACTTGAAAAAATGCTGGGTAAAAATATGTAACAAATTATATTTATTTATAAATCACAAAAACAAACTTTCATATCATAACAAATGTTACTTGCGCTTAGCTGCACATAGGTCCGTAGTTAGACAGTCCAAACAAGTTTAAAACTCCATGACATGCATCCGCATTAGCTTCGGCGTCTTCACTGGAGTCAAGGGACTCCTCGCCCTTTCTCAAGCACGTACCACTACCTCATAGCCTGTTATATATGCACAGATCGAAAAACGATTAAAACATATACAAAAACATTTACAAAAACACCTTAAAACCCATTGATTCATTCATGCCGGCTGGAGCTAAAGTATTCATATATCCAACGGGCCTCCCTTTGCAGGAGGCATGTTTCAAAAGTTAACCCTTCACTTCCCTTTACTTCTTCCAGAATACACCAACGTAATGTCTGGCCACACTACTTTCTCCAAACTGTTTTTTCTTTTCATGATCATCATTTCTAGTAATGTACTTGCTGGCAATTCTAATGTTAGATCGATGTTCATTGAGTCTCGTCTTTACACTGCAGGCGGTCTGACCCACGGATTGGGCTGGACTAAAAATAAAGAACTTCCTTTAAATCTTCCAAGAAAAATTGAACATCTACGAAATAAGAAATCAGTATGATTTCCCACGCTTCCACAGTAACAGAATACGTCAAAAGTGAACGGATCCCTAGAGGATTAAGGAGCCCCTTGCAACCCATATTGATGCAGGACGATGTCGGTTACGGGTTACAAAGAAAAATGGTATGCCATCAGTAATAATTACTCCATGGACTTGATGTACCTTACTATACAACATCTCCAAATTAATATTGAGAAACTTAAAGCTGAAATATCCAGTGTGGACGATGAGTTTAAAAAGATCGTTAATGAAGAACAATATAAACAGACACATCAAGAGCTTGATTCAACTATGGATAAGTTGAAAATTCAACTACTGCAAAATAAGTTAAAATAATTTGAGAGGGATAACAAGGACTATTTATATAACAGGTTTATACATGGGCAGAAGATCGCTCAAGAGTACGACAATTTCGCAGAGACAAAAGTAGAAAGATCCCTTCTGAAGATAGCAGTATGGAGTCTGAGGTATCTACAACTGCCGGCCGAATGCAGCTGAGTTTGATTACACGCAAGGATTCTAAGACAACGGATTTTTTAGAGCAAACAAATTCCAACCTAGACACGGATTCTGGAGGCAGTATTGGTCGAAATCCAACAGGAAAACGGCTTCCAAAAACAAAGAAAAAATAAATGAAAACATGCATGGTTTAAAAACCGAAAGATTGGCTATCAGCTTGTCTTCCAAGGAGTTAACAAAAGCTCAGACTGCTGTCATTGATAAAGGACTGAACTTTGTACCCACTAGAGATATTACATCATTTGACTTTAATGTAGACTTTTATAAGCTTTGCAGAGCAATACGTTTAAAAATGTTCTTTGGTAGTACGTGGTACACGTTTAATAAAGATAGTGAAATCCCTAAATAAATGTTGAAGAAAAGTGAGTTCGATCCTGAAATTAATAACTTCTCTGGATGTTTTCCAGAGTTTGGTGATTAATGAAGTGAAACAACAATGGGATAACAAAAGGAAACCCACATTTAAGTAATTTGTCAACACAAGAAATGGAACCTATTCAGCAACTACAATGCGATAAGTCTATTACCATCAAAAAAGCGGAAAATGGAGGGGCAACTGTGATACAAAATACATCACAGTATATTCAAGAAGCTATGGCACAATTGTCTGATTCAGGAGTATATAAAAAACTTGATAAGGACCCCACTAGGGAGTACAGTAAAATCATAGGTGAAGTACTTGAGGAAGCAAATCTACAAGGCCTCATTAGCAGCAAAATAAAAGACATGTTACTATGCACGAATCCCAGAATACCAAGATTGTATTTAGTTCCAAAGGTACACAAGTCCCTTACAAAGCCCCTGGATGTCCGATCGTCTCGGGGATAGGGTCACTGTTGGAGCCCTAGCAACTTACCTCGATTCATTTCTACAGAAGGCGGTGAGAAAGGATGCACACTCATTAAGTGATACGGGACAGTTTTTACGTTTAATAGAGGAAATTCCAGACATACAATCTTGTCTATTTTGTACGTTAAATATCCGATCCCTGTTCACAAATATTCCATTTAACAAAGGTATGCAGGCTACAAGAGAAGCATTGAGTGAGGATAATACACATGATAATGCACAAATTAATTTTTTGATGACTCTTATGCAAATTGTTTTGACAAAGAATTATTTTAAGTTTGGGGACAATGTGTACTTGCAGCTGCAGGGGACTTTGATGGGGTCTCCTGCAGCTCCGAGTTATGCTAACTTATTTATGTCTGCTATGGAGAAACAACACATTTTTAAATCTCCCCCTATAAACATGTTAGAGCATGGTATCGATATGTCGATGACGTCTTCATCTTGTGGAATGACACAAAAGAGGAATTAATTTAATTTGTGAAGTTTTTGAACAGTATACATCCTTTGATTCAGTTCACTGCCCACGTTGATAAGGACGCCATCCAGTATCTAGATGTTGAAATCTGTAAAACAAGTACAGGAGTGAGTACTAATTTGTTTATTAAGCCTACTGAAAGAAACAATGTATTGCATAGGAACAGTTACCATGAACCCACTACCTTCAAAGGTATACCCATCGGCCAATTCATTAGAGCTAGAAGGATTTGTTCCACTAGTGAGTTGTAATTGGAACAAAGCAAAAAATTGGTGGAAAGATTTGTGAACAGAGGATATGATAAAAAAGTTATTGAACAGGTAGCCATAGAAGTTGGTAACAAAGATCGTAGGTCATTATTAGCTAAATTAACAGATAAAGAGAAAGGAAGTCAACTTAGTTTCAGTAGCACATTTGATGGACATAGTGAAATGATTAAGAAGGCCATTTTAAAACATTGGCATATTTTGGCTGCAGATACTAAATATGGCAAGTTATTTAAAGAGAACCCGCGGTTTATATCGCAAAGGGCAAACTATAGGAAATCGCATAATGTCCAGTAAAATATCAATGGAACACAATAAAAAAACAGTTGTTCCTAGATGCACAAAAGAAAGGTACATTTCCTTGCCACAATTGTCAAAATTGTAGTTCTATAATTACAGGGCCCTACATATCACATCCTACTAATGGGGGGAAGATAATCATCAAAGGTGCGTACACATGTGACATCAAAGGGGTGATTTACATGCTCAAATGTCCATGCGGGATGTGTTACTTGGGTCAGACTGCCCGCAGTGTAAAGACGAGACTCAATCAACATCGATCTAACATTAGAATGGCCAGCAATTACATTACTAGAAATGATGATAATGAAAAGAAAAAACAGTTTGGAGAAAGTAGTGTGGCCAGACATTTTTTTGATTTCAGGCATTACGTTAACGATTTATGTTGGTGTATTCTGGAAGAAGTAAAGGGAAGTGAAGGGTTAACTTTTGAAACATGCCTCCTGCGACGGGGGGCCCGTTGGATATACGATTTGAATACTTTAGCTCCAGCGGGCATGAATGAATCAATGGGTTTTAAGGTGTTTTTGTAAATGTTTTTGTATATGTTTTTAATCGTTTTCGATCTGTGTATATATAACAGGGTATGAGGTAGTAGTTCGTGCTTGAGAAAGGGGGAGGAGTCCCTTGAAACGTCGTGCGTCTGCGCTTACTGCCCGCCTGTCCATGTGTGTGCTCCAGTGAAGACGCCAAAGCTAATGTGGATGCATGTCATGGAGTTTTAAACTTGTTTGGACTGTGTAACCACGGACCTATGTGCAGCTAAGCGCAAGTAACATTTGTTATAATATGAAAGTTTGTTTTTGTGATTTATAAATAAATAGAATTCGTTACATATTTTTACCCAGCATTTTTTCATGTTGAAGTGGTTATTAGGGGTTGCAGATCCCCTAGCGCAGGGTATTAGTTGACAAAATTTTACTATATCTACCAGTTTAATGTGTTGAGCTCCCAATCTATACTCACTTACCAATCTCACACATGTATATTATGGCCAATTTCATTGCAAGTCATCTGATCTACCAATACATTTTTTGAGTATGATAAAGGAGAAATAGCCACACAAACATAATCAGAATGTATAAACTCTATAAATTTGCTCATGTAAAAATCCATATACCCTATTTTAAATTTATAAGTTTATAGAGAGGGGTCTTCTGTTCAATGTCCCTCATACTGGAGGACTTGGCCTCCGATATTACAGAAGACAGCCTACTGGGGAGTGTGTAATAAATAATTTCCCCTGTGGTGGTATTGCAGAGAAACTGTATACTTTTCTACTAGATTTCTGATGAATTTCGGGTTATTCCCAGGGGTTCTAGTATGTGAACACTTTGTAATCAATTGGTTTTCAAAGAACCTTTCTAAAAATAAAGGATTGTCCAAAGTGGAGTACCCCTTTAATAATGTGCTACCATGATTGTAATTCTGTGACCTGACTTTCATAGTACATTACTGTTTTTTTTTTTGCTATTAGAAAAAGACATTGGTTCTCATTCTTCATTTTCCCATAGTAATCAATCAGAGCTCAGCTTTCATTATTCAAACTGATCTGGAAAAATTACAGCTGGTCTCTGATTGGTTACTTTGGACAACAAAGGCTGTCTTACTGTTAGACAGTTTTGACAAATGAGTCCCTATATGCTTGCGAACAGACACACCCTAAACAACTTAGCTAAGTTTACAAATACAAAAGTTCATGTGGGCATACCTACCAACTTTTCGGATGATCAAAGAGGGACACCTATGGTTCTTTTAATAAAATATGATTAAAAAATGACTAAAGCATATAGGTGTACATGGCAAAAATTACATAGGGGTATTGGAGTCAAGAATAGGGACTGTCACTCTAAAGAAGGGACACTTGGGAGGTATGCATGTGGAAACTACATAATATTTATTTATATGACTGCTTGATAAGATTAAAGGGATATTTCCATCTCATAGATTAGCTTTAAACATGTAGGCAAAGGTACAGTATATAAACATTTGTACCAAATACTTTTCTATTCTGAGCTTCTTTTCAAAGATATAGCAGGTTATCTATCCTGCCTTTTTATAGATGGTTTCTTATGTTACTGACCACCTCTGTGCTCTAGCAGCAGTGGCCAGATTGCTGTAAATTATAGCAGCCAACCAACCAACGATGCATAAATGTCAACCTAACGCTGCTGCCCTAAGCTGTAAATCAGTATTGCCTCTACCATTCAAGGAGCACAGTACGTGAAGCAGTAACAGACAAAACAGCAATGAGGAGTGAGTAAAATCCAGAGATCGGAAAACTCTTTTAGGGGAAGGTTCTGTAGAAAATTCAATGACTAAAACATGTCCCATACAACTGGGGTTTATTTTGCAGCACGAGCACAGACTTCTGAACACAAAATTCATATGCATAGGACAGTTGCAGTCATTTTTGGAACAAATCTACTAAGTGTAAGCATACATATAGAGCTTACTTATTGTACAGTTTTATGTACTCCATACACTGTAAAATCTGGCTTTCAGCACCAAGACTACAAATATCATCAGTCAAAAGTGGAGATGCTTTCTTCTTCTAGGAACTATAGTTTTCTTTGATCTCATGATTAGAGATGAGCGAGCAGTCAAAAGTTCTAGTTCGATTAGAACCTCGAACTTTAGTGTGTCGGTTTGAGGTTCTATTCGAACTAGAACTCGAACAATATTAAAGTCAATGGGAGAAGATGCTCTAGTTAATTTTTGTACCTATACAGGTGAGGAGAAGCTGGAATTACCATCCACAACAATAAACTGGATACGTGGAACAACTTAGTGATGAAAATTTGTCTCTAAGAGTGACAGAAAAAAATTGAGAGGCTAAAATACTTCATTCCTTTCAATGGCTAACTGAAAAGATGAGGACAGCTTGCAAGCAGGGGCATAGCTATAGGAGGTGCAGCGGTAGCAGCTGCTATGGGGCCCTGCATCCTGTGGGGGCCCAAAAGCCCCTTTGACACAGGAGATTTGGAGAAGGTATGTTATAAAAAAAAACACGCACAAAAAAATAGGACATTACTTACTTGGAAAACACCACCATTTTGGGCCTTGTTCACAGCTCTATGGCTGGACTAAACTGGGCTCAGAAGCAGGCATCTCTTAGCCTTATATGCTTCTGGGATAAAAAGCTGACAGGTGCAGCTGATTGCTGAATAACACTGAATAACAACTCAAAGATCCCACCTCTAAGGGAACACTTAAATGATACAGACTGCACATTAGCTTTGAGAATGAAGCTATGTTATACAATTACTGAACCCCCAAAACTATAAAAACGAAACTTTTGAGCACTGAGTATGATTTAGCAAATCCAAGCCCTCTGTATAAAATATATCCATGTAAATGAGAGTTAGGCGTTATGTGAGCCTGCAAATGTCGCCAAATAACAGCTCCTAGGTGGGGGAAAGATGCAGCCAGCAATATCAAACTCCCTAACTGTTGATGTCTACGAAGAGGAAAATGCTATCTAACTAACTAAAAGCAGTCTGTACAGCACAGAGAGGGAGCTGAAAATGGCGTTCACAAGGCAATACAGTGAAATATATGTAATACGGTCACGTGATTTTAGCAGCTAATGAGAGCCCTACACCTCAGTGATGATGTTTTTGACACGTCTCTGCGCTCTGAACTGAATGGATGCCTGCCAAAAGTGTAGAAAGGTGATTGGATGGCCACCAAAAGTGCAGAAAGCCACTGAAAATGAAAATGTTGTGTCGAACTAGCACTGGAACTTTACTCGAACGAACAGTAAAGTGTTCAGTTCGAGTTCTAAAAATGTAAGAAGTTCTACTAGAACTTAACTTTTCTAGAACAGTTCGATCAACACTACTCATGATATTTACAGGAGGACTGTCCACTTAACTCTCCACTGAAGGTTGCTCACAGAGAAGAACAGAGATACAATCACATGAAAATGACTAGCAATGTAAACTTATTTTATCATAGGGAATTCTATTTTCACTACTTATGCCCCATTTTCATCATGTTTCTTGCATTTGTCACTTGATGCCTTTATTTCCTATTTGTATATGTTTTTTGTCCATAGTGGACCTTTATCAGAAAATAATAGAAATATAGACCAAAATAGATTACTTTTGCCCTATAGTTTCTTATGCCTTTGCAGCTTTATCCATTGGGAATCTTATTTCAAGGTATTTGACTTTGCCTGTGACAAAGGCAGCAAATGTGATGTAAATGGGAACATTGGAGTGTACTGAGCTTTGTGCACAGATTTACACACAAAACTGCTTCAGGGTTCAGGAAATATAAACAGAATAATTGGGTAGAAATTGGGTTTTCAGCACTAGTGTAAAGATAAATTGATACATGTACATTGGCTTCCCTTCAGAAAATGGTCCCTCCCTTGTTGTTTACATAAATCAAATAGTTAAATTTTAGGTAACTGGTGGCCATGTTCTTTCCTGTCAAACATATGTATGTATAGAACATGAACATATACAGTATATTTGAGGCACTTGTATAAGTGGCACACCTGCTGCTAAAAAACATTGTCCTGATTTCACTTTCAATCTTCTGTATTGACATTTTCATCGTACTAGAAGCATAAGCCTTAAAGTTGATTCTTTAGTTTCAGAAATGAATGAAAATTAGACAGTGCCGTTTTATTAATTAGATACTAAAATAGGGTAATTAGAGACTAAAATATAAAAACTTCCTTAAATAGCTTCATTAGGAAAATCAAAGAATTTCATCTGTAATTCAGTTTTAAAATAAAGCGCTGACCTTTTAAGACAGCTCTGAAGTCGGACCAAGTTGGCATATGACAACTTGATGGATCTCTATGTTGATAGCTGTGTGAAAGTAAGTGCTTCTGAGCTGGTAGAGTCCACTGGGGAAGGTGGAGCCAGGAAATCTACATCAAGAGCACACTGGTGAGCTCTGGGCTGTTATTTTATTGCTGCATGTAACACTGCCTTTATTTCCTCAGTGTGCTGTGCCTGCTGCACTGTATGTAGCTAGAGACTCAGATTACCCTGCACAAGCAGCTATATTCTCAGCTCCACCTCCACAGTTAGTTTCTCCCAACAGAAAGAATCTTACTAGGAAATGAGCTCTGCTTAACAAAGTTAAACTAAAATCTGTGTCCCTGTAATATTGAGGCAAATTCTCTGGATTGCTAATGACATGCATTGGAAAAAAGTCTTACAATATCATATACTATTATATTTTTTGTTTGGTGGAGGTGATAAGTACTCTATAAACAGGATAGTTCCAAATGTCCAGTATTTCACGTACAGTATATCATCGGGGTCAAACCCTCTTACAAGCTTTGACAGTTGTATTATGGAAAGTGTCCTCTTCTTATCGTATGCCATTCATATCCGAATGAAAGTTGCATCACTTTTCCTAGGACAACAGGTAAATTAGAAAGTTTTTAAACCATTGATCCCACGTAATTTAATGGAGTGTAGTAGGATTCCCAAGCCTCATCATCATGAAAGGGGTTCTCCAATTTGGACAATTCTCAAAGAAGCATACCATGACAATAATCTGATCACAGAGTATTCACCGTTCAAAGGATAACCACCTAATTTGTAAATTGAATTGAGCAACCACGCTGTACCATAGAGGGCATTCTCCCATCTCTTAAATAGTCACTTTCAGCACACAGATCAGGTACAGTGCAACATATATAAATATTTAATCAAACGAATCTGTCACGAGTGGGTTCACAGCCTCCCGCCCGGGCTGCAGACGCACTCGTGCCGTTTCTGCCCCTCCGGAGTCCGGGAACAGTAGCGTTGCGGCCCGTGTCCCTGCCTGCGCTCGGCGTCCCTTACCTGACCTCACTCCCGCGTCCCCGTGACTTCCCTGCCGGCCAGTGTGCGCGTCCCCGCGCCTTAGGCGTGCCCGCCGGCTCTCTTAGATTTAAAGGGCCAGCGCGCCTAGTATTGGGTAAGGCTTGTCGCTGACCCTATATAACTTCCTTCCTTCCGGTACGCCCCCGCCGGATCTTTAGTGCCCTACAGCCTTTAGAGAAAGCGTTTCTTGCATCGAGTCCTGTTTACCGTGTACCGAACCGTTACGCACCCATTTCTCGACCACGAACCTCTGCCGTCTGTCCTGACCTCCTGCCTGTCCCAACTACGCCTACGTCTCACGATTTTGTACCACGCACTGCCTTGGCTGCCACTGCAAGCAAGTCACGCCAGTGGAAGCGACCTGGTAGTTTCCCGCCGCAGCAAGTCCATCCCGCTTTGCGGCAGGCTCTGGTGAAAACCGGGTTCTACTCCGCTCCCTGGTATGGCTTAAACCATCACTTGCGGTGGTCCAGCGGATCCACTACCAGCATCCGTGACAGAATCCTTGTGCATACAGATTATGGACACTTCCAAAACTTTCAACACTTTGATCTAAATATATATGCTATACTCAAATGTCCATTTCACAGCATTCATATGGTCGTTCAACTCAGTCCATCTGATTTCCCAGCAACCTGGGTAGATTGGGACCATCAGACTCTATTGGGATATCTATATAGGGAGCCCCCACAATCGGTGTATTGGAAAGGTAGAACACTAGGACAATAAATTATGAGATCAGACATTGGACAAAGATACGAATCTAGACAAATGAAACTCAAAACAACTAGAACAGGCACTTTTGCCTGTCTCAGATGACAGAATTGTACATCTATCATAAAAGGGAATAATATTAGCCATCCTACTTAGCATACCCCGATTAGTATTAAGGGTTTTCACACGTGTGATAGTACACAGGTTATTTATGTGCTTAAGTGCACATGTGGAAAAATTGATGTCGGGCAGACAAGCCGGGCAGTGAAGATCAGGTTCCATGAGCATAGATCTGCTATCAGGCAATACAGGGTTAAAGTCGCTAACATTGCACAAATAGCTAGACATTTCTTGGAGGAAGGACATGGTTAGTCTTAACTTAGGTGGTGAATTCTTGGAGATGAAATCTGCATCCATGAAACTCAGTTAAATAAAAGGTTGTTACAAACGGAGGCCTTTTGGATTGCCTCATTGGAGGCGTTGTTTCCCAAACGGTTAAATGAAAATCTTAACCTTCTGGCTTTTTTATAGTATAGGAGAAAAATAAATCACAGTGTGCTGTAATCGACATCACTGTTTTTAATTTTTATGTCTTGGATTCATTGTGTATATGGTATACATTACATTATGCTATAGGTTGTTATATAAGTGTTTATTAAAGGTCACTGTTATTTGCCTATATAAGGTAACGTAAACCTACCACTCGCATGCTTGAAAAAGGGGGCGGCATTTCCCTCGAAACGTCGCACAGGTTTGCGGTACGTTCTGCATAGTGCCTGATCGTCCCAATCTACCCAATTGCTGGGAAATCAGATGAACTGAGTTGAATGGCCGTAAGAGTGCCCTGACGTGGATACTTGAGTATACCACATATGTTTAAATCAAAGTGTTGGAAGTTTTGGAAGTTCCGTAATCTGTATGCACAAGGATTCACTTGATAAAATATTTATATATGTTGCACCTGATCTATGTGTTCACAGAGTATTCCCCTGCTGGGACCCCCAGATATAAGCTATAATCTACTGGAAAACCTGGCAGTAAGCATTCAGCATCTATATAGCAAAAAAAAAAAAAAGATTCTCTTTGTAACTGATTTTGGTTTCCACTCTCCATTCTGGCCAAAAGATGAGGTTCTTTGACATGAGATCCCTCTATTTTCTCAGAATTCCCTACTAGGGTATATGAAGGTAGGTTTTTTTTAACCAGAGAACCCCTTTAATGGTTGCTTCTAAAAACCATCAGCATCATATACAGCTACAACTTTGCAATTATAATGAGTGTATTATCAATAAATTAGCTAGAGATTGATCCTCTTAGGCGTTCACATGGCAGGTCATCCTTTCACATAACAGGCCTTGATGCAGATTTGGCATTAGGGCCCAAAAGTTTCACATTAAGTCTCAGTCTGAACATGGAAAAAATGATTGTACCATTCAGTTATAAAATATCAGACTATATATATTATAGGTATATCCAGCTCATTCATGGGAATAGACTAGCAACCATTTCTTACCACTTCCCTGAGTCCATAATTGAGCTTCTCTTCCTACGGAGAATTCCCTTTTGTTGCTGAAGATGAAATCACTTCTTTTCCTACCACAAAGGGTGGTGTCATATCTTCTGTAGAGGTTCTTTGTGTGTGTGTGGTCATCTGTTTGAGCACTCTGAATAAACTATGTAACTCTGACAGACGGACACTAAAATAGCAAAGCTTTTAAAAAAAGAGAAGATCTGCTTTCAACAAATGTGTATTTTTTGTGTATGCTATTGTTTACACGGCTGAAAAAGTACTGAAAACACAAATTAATCTTCTTCAAATGCAGCAAATCGTAGAGTCTTTGCAGATTCTCTTATAATGATCCTTCTATGAAAAATGCATACCATAGAACTACATTGATTTTAATGTAGAAGTGCTCTATGTTTCATTCTAAGGTATCCAATTTAAAAGGCCAGTCCAATATTCAGGATCATGCAGTAGTTGCCAACTGCATACTTCTTATCCCCAATAACGCGCTGTCAAATTGCATAAATATCAATAATAATATTCTCAACTGAAGTTTGTGTAAGTGATATATTTTGTGGTAATGGCAAAGCTACAGTTTCTATTGATTACTTCCATTTAAATGCATAAGAATGTCTTCTACTATCAGCATGAACAGTTTTTTTTCTATCTAATATATTGCATATTGTTTCTAAAGCTGCAAGGCAACAGCAGCATTAATTCTCTACAATCAAACTGAAGATTATGGAACTTGCAAATTCAATAAAAAAAGCTACAAATAATTTTAATATTCACTATATGTAACAAGTACAAAACAATCCACCATCATCAAAACACCTTTAATTATGACAAAATGACAGTACATTACATAGTTACTGTATGACTGGAATAGGAATGATGTTTACTGGGGTGTTCCCACCATACACTTTGATGGCATATCAATAGAATATGCCATCAAAGTGTGATAAGTGTGGGTCACCTATTTCGGTATCGAGCACCCAAAAGTCTCAGTTCATAAAGGAGAGCTGGAAGCGCTGGCGCACAGATCCCTATTTTGTTCAACAAGAGTTCCGGGTACAGCTGAACACATCGCTATGGACCTCCTAAAGATCAGAATTTAGAGACATTCACAGGTGTGGTCAGTTCTTCGACCTGATTCACTTGGGATAAGCCCTGAGATAGTTGCAGGTCACAGTTTGATGGCATATCCTATTGATGCATGGTGTGAATGCCCATTTAAGTATATTCTGATTCATATTAAATAGGTTGTCTGAATTAAAAAAATAAAAATAGGGTACAGTTGCAAAAAAACTAAAAAAAGGAACTCACTTTAGTACCACGGTTCCACCTCTGAAACTGATGGTAGCTTTCCCTGGTCTCCTGTTTACTGCCTGTTGTTCCAGTTGGCACATGCACCCAGTCAGTGGCTTCGTTAGTCATGTGCCATTCTCTTGACATCACTCCTCAGCAAGTGAATGGCATAAGAGTGGTGATGTCAAGGTAATGGCAAATGTGCTGTGTAGCTATATAATTGTAGTAAGACAGTTTTGTGTCAGCAGGTAAGTGCACAGCCAATGGCTAGTCACCAATTATTATTTAAAGAGGTGGTCTAAGCTACTTTTCTATCCAATCTGACATTGGGCATAAAGAGATGGAATTTTATGTTGGATAGTTGGGATTTTGCTGAGTCAACAGTTGTGCATGCATTTTATTAATCAGGTTAGGACTAGAGATGGGCGAATTTCCCGAAATTCGGTTCGTTCACTTCGCCGAATTTCCCGACAAAAAATAACTTCGTTCCGAATTACTTCAGGACGAATCATGTTAAAAAAACAGCTATTTCCAGGCTGCACAGAGCCTGCGGGGTGCTGTAGAACGTTGTGCCATGCTTAAATATGCAGAGGGAGCTTGTTTTGGTCTTCATACAATGTTGTGTTTTAGTATGACACGCACATGACTGCCGCCGCTCTTAGAATTGCTTCACTATAAAATTCCCTGGGCACTTAAGAGGGCAAAACTGACCAAAAAACTGAAGGGGGAATGTAGCCTGATAAAGTCATGCGAGCGACAGCTGGAAAAAAACAAGCTGAGGGCTCAGGTGGCAACATCAGTGACAGAGTGTGGAGGTGACGGCGGCAGCCACAGCAGCATGAAGTCAGAGAGTGGCACAATGACATTCTGGAGGTGGCAAAAACAGGAGTAGGCCACAGAGTGGGACAATGACACAGTGTGTAGGTCACGGCAGCAGCCACAGCAGCAGCATGAGGTCAGACAGTGGCACAATGACAGTGTGTAGGTCACAGCAGCAGTCACAGCAGCAGCATGAGGTCAGACAGTGGCACAATGACACAGTGTGTAGGTCACGGCAGCAGCCACAGCAGCAGCATGAGGTCAGACAGTGGCACAATGACATTCTGGAGGTGGCAAAAACAATAGTAGGCCACAGAGTGGGACAATGACACAGTGTGTAGGTCACTGCATCAGCCACAGCAGCAGCATGAGGTCAGACAGTGGCACAATGACACAGTGTGTAGGTCACGGCAGCAGCAGCATGAGGTCAGACAGTGGCACAATGACACAGTGTGGATGTCATGGCACCAGCAACAACAGCAGCATGAGGTCAGACAGTGGCACAATGACAGAGTGTGGAGGTGGGTGGCAATACCAGTCCCTGGTAAAGATGGTTGGTGGCAGATGGAGAAACTGTCAGCAGATGTGTGGCATCAGGCGGGTGGCGGCATCAGAATAGTGACTGAGGCAGGTAGTTTGAACCCAGACTCATTTCTCACAGTTTGGGTGAGGCGTCATGGCTGATGTAGTCTGACGCCTAAGGCATTGGTGTGTGGAAATCCTGGCCGATCCACGCCTGATTCATCTTGACAAAGGTCAGTCGTTCCACATTTCCCGTGGACAAGCGGGTTCTCCTTGGGGTAACGATGGCCCCCGCCGCACTGAACACCCGCTCTGATGCCACACTACTGGCCGGGCAGGACAGCTTCTCCACTGTAAACTCGGCAAGTTGCAGCCACACATCCAGTTTGGCTGCCCAGTAGTCCAGCGGATCTTCTAACTGGGGTGGCAAAGTGCTGTCCAAGTAGGCCACCACCTTTTGGTTCAGGGTCTGCTCCAGGTCCTGCTGCTGCTGGCGGCTGCCCTCCTCACTAGGCGGGTGAAGGAAGCTACTCATCAGTGACTCCAGACTTAGGTTGCTGCTGATGGAGCTGGTACTGCTCCGACCCCCCCACCTTCCCCCGGCAGCCGCGGCTGGAGTATGTGAGCGCTGAAGAACCCCCGGTCAGACCTGTCAGAGGAGGGACGATGCCACACATAGGCAGCGGCCAACTGACTACGGAGTATTTCCCTATAGTATTTGAGTTTGTCCTCCCTCTCAATAGCTGGCAAAAAGGCTCCCATTTGGACCGGTAGCGAGGGTCCAATAGGGTGGAGAGCCAGAAGTCATCCCTCTGCCGGATGCTGACTATTCGGCTGTCACTAGCCAGGCAAATCAGCATGCTGCGGGCCATCTGCACAAGTGACTCCGAGGGGCTCCCTGCCTCTATCTCCACTGTATACTGCCACGGTGCTTGAGGGTCATCTGCCTAATTTTCCTCATCTCCATCTACCTCCTCCAGCTGCTCCTGCTCCTCCTCTCTTGTCACCTGGGTAGAAAATCCACTAATTTTACCAGACAATGCTTCTGCTCCAATGTCCTCCTCCTCCTCCTCCATTTCAGTCCCCACCGGACTCATGTGGCTGCGAGATGTAGTCGCCACGGCTCCTCCGGTGTCTTAGCAAAGAACTGCCACACCGCCAAGTATTGGATTTTACCGGCAACGCTCCGCACTGAGTGACTACTGCCGCCGCTGCCTCGCTGGGCCCCGGTGCTGCTACTTTCTTGGACCTGCGAAGCGGGTTTTTTACTCCGTGGCCGCTTGGCTCCCGACCTCACACTGCTGCTATCCTGCTGACTCATGGCCACACGACCCACGTGCTGGCTGCGCCGCTGAATGACGCTCACGCTGACGCCCTCTTCTCCTGACGATGATGAAGCCCTTGCTTCACCCGGCTCCCAAGTGCGGTCGGCTACATCATCATCAATTTGTGTTTCATCGTCACTGCTGTCCTCATCACCAGTCTTGGTATGCAGAGGCTGACCCCTCACAACATGACCTCCCATGCCACTCTCAACATCTATATTTTGCCGTATACTGCAAGACGCAGGGGATATTGGCATATTTCTTCGCTGCCAAGTAGCTGCTGAATGCCCTCCTCAAATTGTTCATCCTCGCTATATAGTGGCGCTGAGCCCAGACCACATAGTAGATCTCTGGCTGAGGGAACCGGATGGGACAGAGGCGGGTTGAGGACAGGTGAGGGCCGCTGACCCGCTCCCGGGCCATGCCAACTAAGGGTTGTGTCTGACGTTCCCACCGACTCTTGGCTGGGGTTGTCAGATGTCATCTGGGAGGAAGTGGATGACCTAGTCAACCATTCAAGAACCCTTGGGTTCCTGGTCAGCACACGGCCGCTAGATGACAGCGGCAGTTGTGGCCTCACCGAGTTACCCGCGTGACCCCTGCTGCGACGTCCCCTTGCTGTGCTGCGACCTGGGCCTGGAATGTTTGTGCCTCTGCCACTCGCAGGTGAAGAGCCTGCCACCTCTCTGTCTGACATACTGTTTGTTCTAAAATGTACAGACACTGTTTGATGAAGATATCTGTATATGATAAATACACACCCTGTATTTGACTCCAAATGAACCCAGTAACAAGCTTGGTAACCCTTGGATATAAATTGCGCTCAACAAATGGGCAGGAAAAATTGACTTGTATGTGCCGTTTAAAAACTCTGTGTATTTTACTGAATATAAAAGCACAGACAGGCTTAATTAACCTTTGGATATGAATTATGCTACAGAATTTCTTCTGTGGTGGTGAAAAATAAAGTTTCTTTTACTGAGTACAACTGCAGAACAACGCTTAATTAACCCCTAGATGTAAATTGCGCCAAACAGTTGAGCAACCACAAACTACGAGCTTTGTAGCGTGTTACAATGGTGTGTTTTCTACGCTACACAACAAGAGAAAAAATTGTAATTAACCTTCACTTGTGAATTATGCTACAGGAAAATTGTATTTTCTGGCGGTGAAAAAGACGGTTTCTTGGAGTCGCCACAGCAGAAAAACAACGCTTAATTAACCCCTGGATGTAAATTGCACAAAAGAATTGAGCAGCCACATACTACTAGCTTTGTAGTGTATTAAAATTGCGTGTTTTCTACTCTACGCAACAAGAGAAAAAATTGTAATTAACCTTCGCTTGTGAATTATGCTACAGGAAAATTTTAATTTTTGGCGGTGAAAAAGACGGTTTATTTTTGTCACCACAGCAGAAAAACAACGCTTAATTAACCCCTGGATGTAAACTGCGCAAAAGAATTGAGCAGCCACAAACTACTAGCTTTGTGGCGTGTTAAAGTTGCGTGTTTTCTACGATACACAACAGGAGAAAAAATTGTAATTAACCTTCGCTTATGAATTATGCTACAGGAAAATTGTAATTTTTGGCGGTGAAAAAGACGGTTTATTTTTGTCACCACATCAGAAAAACAAAGCTTAATTAATCCCTGGATGTAAATTTCGACATACAATTGAGCATCCACAAACTACGAGCTTTGTAGCATGTTACAATGGCGTGTTTTCTACGCTACACAACAAGAGAAAAAATTGTAATTAACCTTCGCTTGTGAATTATGCTACAGGAAAATTGTAATTTTTGGCAGTGAAAAAGACGGTTTATTTTTGTCACCACAGCAGAAAAACAACGCTTAATTAACCCCTGGATGTAAACTGCACAAAAGAATTGATCAGCCACAAACTACTAGCTTTGTAGCGTGTTACAATTGCGTGTTTTCTATGCTACACAACAAGAGAAAAAATTGTAATTAACCTTCGCTTGTGAATTATGCTACAGGAAAATTTTAATTTTTCGCGGTGAAAAAGACGGTTAATTTTTGTCACCACAGCAGAGAAACAACGCTTAATTAACCCCTGGATATAAATTGTGCAAAAGAATTGAGCAGCCACAAACTAATAGCTTTGTAGCGTGTTACAATTGCGTGTTTTCTACGCTACACAACAAGAGAAAAAATTTTAATTAACCTTCGCTTGTGAATTATGCTACAGGAAAATTTTAATTTTGGGCGGTGAAAAAGAGGGTTTATTTTTGTCACCACAGCAGATAAACAACGCTTAATTAACCCCTGGATGTAAATAGCGCCAAACAATTGAGCAACCACAAACTACGAGCTTTGTAGCATGTTACAATGCGTGTTTTCTACGCTACACAACAAGAGAAAAAATTTTAATTAACCTTCGCTTGTGAATTATTCTACAGGAAAATTTTAATTTTGGGCGGTGAAAAAGAGGGTTTATTTTTGTCACCACAGCAGATAAACAACGCTTAATTAACCCCTGGATGTAAATAGCGCCAAACAATTGAGCAACCACAAACTACGAGCTTTGTAGCATGTTACAATTACGTATTTTCTACGCTACACAACAAGAGAAAAAATCGTAATTAACCATCACTTGTGAATTAGGCTACAGGAAAATTGTATTTTTTGGCAGTGAAAAAGACGGTTTCTTGGAGTCACCACAGCAGAAAAACAACGCTTAATTAACCCCTGGATGTAAATTGCGCAAAAGAATTGAGCAGCCAAAAATGAAGTGGTATTTGTATTGTAAAAACGCTGTTTCTTTAAATGAATACAACAGGAACTGGCTTAGATCCCCCTTGGATATTCAATGTGCTGTGAGCAGATAGCATTAAAATGTACACTCACCGGCCACTTTATTAGGTACACCATGCTAGTAACGGGTTGGACCCCCTTTTGCCTTCAGAACTGCCTCAATTCTTCGTGGCATAGATTCCACAAGGTGTTGCAACGATGCTCAATTGGTACCAAGGGGCCCAAAGAGTGCCAAGAAAATATTCCCACACATGACACCACCACCACCAGCCTGAACCATTGATACAAGGCAGGATGGATCCATGCTTTCATGTTGTTGACGCCAAATTCTGATCCTACCATCCGATTGTCGCAGCAGAAATCGAGACTCATCAGACCAGGCAACGTTTTTCCAATCTTCTACTGTCCAATTTCGATGAGCTTGGGCAAATTGGAGCCTCAGTTTCCTGTTCTTAGCTGAAAGGAGTGGCACCCGGTGTGGTCTTCTGCTGCTGTAGCCCATCTGCCTCAAAGTTGGCCGTACTGTGCGTTCAGAGATGCTCTTCTGCCTACCTTGGTTGTAACGGGTGGCTATTTGAGTCACTGTTGCCTTTCTATCAGCTCGAACCAGTCTGCCCATTCTCCTTTGACCTTGGCATCAACAAGGCATTTCCCCCCACAGACTGCCGCCACTGGATGTTTTTTCTTTGTTCGGACCATTCTCTGTAAACCCTAGAGATGGTTTGTGCGTGAAAATCCCAGGGATCAAGCAGTTTCTGAAATACTCAGACCACCCCTTTGGCACCAACAACCATGCCACATTCAAAGGCACTCAAATCACCTTTCTTCCCCATACTGATGCTCGGTTTGAAATGCAGGAGATTGTCTTGACTTGTTTTACATGCCTAAATGCACTGAGTTGCTGCCATGTGTTTGGGCCCTGATTAGAAATAAGTGTTAAGAGCATTTTGGAAGGTGTACCTAATAAAGTGGCCGGTGAGTGTATATGCAGCTGCAGTGGACGCACACTGGACTTCAGATCCAATACCCCAAAAAATCAGAAATAGAACATTAAGAGAAGCAGTCTCTGAGACAGGCTTTGACACCCCCCAAAAATCGCTGTATAAAAATCAGTTCTTCAGTAAGAGCTATCACAATCAGCTGCAGCAGCACCTTTCCTAATCAGTACAGTGAGAGGAGTGTGAGCTCCCAGCGTCGCACCCGGACTTATATAGTGCGGTGACGTCACAGAATCCCGCCTGTCTCTGATTGGCTTTAAACTCTGCACATGTCATGCAGGCTATTTCCCTTCTTCCTCCCAGAGTGCTTTGCCCCATGTAACGGCATGTTTCTCGCAGCCATTTTATCAATCAAAAGCACACTTCGTTCACCCGAAGTACCCCCAAACTTCGACTTCGTTCAGAACCGAAGTTTTCCTGAAATTCTAAACGAATTCCACTTCGTTAGAATCAATTCGCCCATCTCTAGTTAGGACCCATGCATGATATTTGCTGGGTTTTGGATGACTGTCTGGGAAACTCAACTGCTCTTCATGCAGTTTCATCTGTGTACCTGATTCGTAAGAGTATGCCTGGACAAACCCTTTAAACTTGTTCAGAATCGTCACAACCTGCTTGAGCAAAAGGATTTTTGGATCCTGCTCATCTGTGAAGGTGTTTTTTGTTTGAGATCTGACCCAAGCTGCTTCCTTACCGTGCCTTTTGCTTTCTATCTTGACCTCTATCTATCTTATCGTGTTGCTTAAACTCTGCCAATTCTTACCTCAGATTTTTCAGACTTTCTTCCTCTATTCAGCTCTAGCCAATTTTAGTAGTGTTACAGTGGGTCTACATTCCTATCCCAAGGGTCCCGTCTGTGAAAAGTAATAATGACAGTGAGGTGGAACATAGTATTTCTTGCAAATTTCTAGACATTTAATTACTACTGTAATGTAGCTCCCAGTGCTACTTTTATACATAGATAGCACTAAAAAGATATACTGCATACCAGTATTATCAAAGGAACACAAATCAAAGTCTATCAATGGCAAAGCCTCAATCCAAGAAATTACTCTTTAAAGGGGTTGTCTCACTACTTTGATTCATCTTACCTCTGTCCCGTTTTCTTGGTTTCACTTTGAATTCAGGGGTGTGTTTACTGGCTTCCACTAGGCTGCAGTAGAAGCCAGGTCTGTAGCTATAGCAACCAGTGCTGGCAGCCTATCAGGAGAGATCAAACAGGTCTGTAGCTATAGTGACCTGAGGAGCTGATGCAGCCCAGTCAAGAGGGAATATCTCAGAATAGGTAGGACACAGTTAATGGACATATATTACAAAGTGACTTGTTTTTGCAAGATCTTTAACATAAAAAGCAATCCTTGTATGGAGACAACCCCTTTAAGGCTCTTTCAAAGCTTATTCGCAATGGGTGTAAATGTCCATATATCAATGGTTGCCTACTAGAATTAGTCAGTCTTTGGATTTTTAAATAATTTGTATCAAATGTACGGCTTGTTTGGACCAATATCAAT
>JAODAL010019358.1:0-72264 GCA_025379985.1 Phyllomedusa bahiana | reverse complement strand
AGCGTAACCATTTTTTAATTTACATGTTTGAACAGATAGGTGCAGGATTGTGCAGCTGAACATCAAGGATATGGATTATTTTTTGTGACTGGTTAACATTAATTATACAAGACTTGGACATATTATAACTTCAGCAACAACATTGTACCCAGTGCATGTATTCTGTTGCAGGAATCACGATGAAACAATGAATTGATTGAAAAATGTGTAATTTCTTTATTTTTTTTCGTTTTGTTTTTATGAGTTTGCTTTTAATTTATTTTTATTTTTTGCTTTATTAGTTTTTTTTAGATTTTTCTTTTTTTAGAAAAGAAAAGAGTTAGTATATTTAAAATGCGCTTTTGGTGTTTTTGAGTGTCAAGGCAGTTATCCTTTTTCTTTTTAATTGGAAAGTTAAGCAGTCATTAAATCTATTTTAAAGGGAAAATCGTCCACTGAAACTTGCTAATACAGACTGTAGATTTGAATGATTAAAACATGTATCTCAATTTCTCGAGAACAGATCTTCCAACAAAGGCACTTTTCTCTGTTGTCACTAGTGCATGGGAAGCAAACTATGATTGATATGTATAGAACGGGATGTATTCTACAGCAAAAATAGGACTGAAACCCTTTGTGTTCATTGTGTTTCTATCCCACTGTTTTACTGGGGCTACTTTCCCAAAAAGTTAAACTCTGGTTAAAGGGGAATTTTTTTGTTATTCAAAAATGAAAGCCTTGATGTTTAAGGTCTTTGACTTTTTAAAAAGGGTTTACTGTGATGCAGCTACAGCAGGGGAGTGGTACCCGGGAAAACGGGTAGGGGGGGAGTAATTAAAAAGCTCGTAACATGCTGGTGTGGTACAGTGTGGAGTTTCTAGAGGACAAGTAGTGGGGTTACAAATCCTTTTTAAACATAGGGTGGGCCCTGTCCCCCCTGAGGCCAGTGCCCTTTTCACTATTTCCTGGCTGTGGATATTCCAAAAGTATGGAAACCAGCTTTCTTTGTAATGGAATACAGTTTTCAAGTTCTGGAGGCTCCCAAAAAAAAAGATATAGAGAGAAACAAGGTATAGTAAGTCCTGCATTGACCTTGTGGCCCTGTGAGCCCAAATTTCCCCTTGGTCTGGCTCAAAATAAAAATACGTTCTCCTGGGGTTTAGTAACAACTCCTTGTAGCCCAAGCTAGAGAAAAAAACAAAACAAATGTCAGTTCTCCTGGGGTTTAGGAATGTCCTTGAGTTGAGCTAATTGGCCAAGGGACTATTTTTGGAGGGCCCTCCCCCGGGTCTAGCTGTACAATGGGGAAAGGTATGTTTTTTATGAAAAGGCAATGAATTTTTCTATGATCAACTGTCAAAAAAAAAGAAAGTGTCCATGGTTTCAAGTTTAACCCCTTGTCTGCCAACCTGTTTGTTGTACACCTCTACCATAAAACCAAGAACACTTCGCACAACATGGCAGGCAGGAGAGAACTACTACCACCATCAGAGTGTGTTCCAGGGGATAACAAACCCTAAGGGGTTTTGCCCTTTAAAGTAATGGTGTTGGGGGGTAAAGGTTTTTTGTTTGAGTATCCCCGTGACCTGAGTACTACAACTCCCATCCTCTCCACTGCTGCCTTCAGGCTGTCACACATAATTTACCCTTTGCTTTTGCTGTTTTAAAAAAATTTTACTTACCCTTATTTAAAAACCTTTTTATATACATAGCCATTTTAAAAACAGAAATAAGATGATATGTAAAATCAGAAGATGTATTATTTTTTCAACAAGCTAATGCTCTACAAAGGAAACACCATTGATAGGGTAATTAAAGAACACTGCTAGTAAAACTGATCTACTGTGTTACACCTAGGTAGGGCCTAAGGTTTCAGTGCATGACATAAGAATTATACCTAGAGATGCCGAAATTCACAAAAATTAGTTCGGACACTATCGTCCGAAATTTCCGACAAAATTCGTTTTTCGGTCCGAATTACTTCGGCACGAATCACGTTAAAAAACAGCTATTTCCAGGCTGCCCAGAGCCTGCAGGGGTTTGGGGGACAGTAGAACGTTGTGCCCATGCTTAATATGCAGAGGAGCTGGTTTGTCCTTCATACAATGTTGTGTTTAAGTATAACAGCACATGACCTGCCGCCGCTTCGTTAGAAACGCTTCACGTAAAAAATTCCCTGGGCACTTAGAGGGCAAAACTGACCAAAAAACACAAGAGAGCGGGAATGTAGCCTGATAAAGTCATGCCACGAAAGTGAAAAAAACAAGCTGAGAGCTCAGGTGCAACATTCGTGATAGAGTGAGGAGGTGAACGTGCGGCAGCCACAGCATGCATGAGTCAGGCAGTGGCACATATGACATTCCTGAGTCTCAAAACAGTATTAGCCACAGAGAGGCACAATGATCACACTTGGGAGGTCATCGGCAGCACAAGCAGCATGAGTCATGCAGTGGCAACAATGACATTCCATGGAGGCGGAAAAACAGTATTTAGGGCACATAGTGCACAATCACACAGCTGTGGATGTCCACGGCGGCAGCAGAATGAGGTCAGACAGTGGCACAATGGCATTCCTGAGGTGGCAAAAAAGAATTAGGCCACAAGAGTGGCACAATGATACGTGTGGAGGTCACGGCGGCAGCAGTATGAGGTCAGACAGTGGCACAAAGACATTATGGAGGCGGACAAAACAGTATTAGGGCACAAGTGGCACAATCACACAGTGTGGAGGTCACCGGCCGGCATCAGTATGAGGTCAGACAGTGCACAATGGCATTCCTGGGGAGGTGGCAAAACAGTATAGGCCACAGAGTGCACAATGATACAGTGTGGAGGAGGTTCCACGGCGCAGCAGTATGAGGTCAGACATGTGCACAATGACTTATGGAGGCGGAAAAAACAGTATTAAGGCACATAGTGGCACAATCACACAGTGTGGAGGTCACGGCGGGCAGCAGATGAGGTCAGACCGTGGCACAAAGGCATTCTGGGGTGCAAAACAGTAATAGCCACAGAGTGGCATCAATCACGACAGAGTGGGAGTGTCACGGGGCAGCATTATGAGGTCAGCAGTGGCACAATGACAATAAGGAGGCGGCAAAATATTATTAGGCCACAGAGAGCACAATGATAAACAGTGTGGAGGTCACGGCGGCAGCAGTAATGAGGTCATAACAGTGGCACAAAGACATTAATGGAGACGGAAAAAACATTATAAGCCACAGAGTGGCACAATGATACCGTGGGAGGACACGGCAGCAGCAAGTAATGAGGTCCAGCAGTGGCACAAATGACATTATAGTCGGCAAGACAGTATTCTTGCCACAGAGTGGCACAATCACACAGTGTGTAGGTCACGGGCTGCAGCAGTAATGAGGTCAGACATTGGCACACTGGCATTCTGGAGGAGCAAAACAGTATTAGGCCACCAAGTCACAATCACTACAGTGTTGAGGTCACGGCGGCACAGTGAATAAGGTCATTCAGAGTGCACAATGACATTATGGAGGTGGAAAAACAGTATTAAGCCACAGAGAGGCACAATCCCACAGTGAGGAGTTCACGGCGGCAGCAGTAAGAGGTCAGGCAGTGGCACAATGACATTATTGGATGGAGGCGAAAAACAGTATTAACGGACCACAGAGTGGCACAATGATACAGTGTGGAGGTCACAGGCGGCAGCAGTATGAGGTCAAGACAGATGGCCACAATGACAAATTCTGGAGGTGGCAAAAACAGTAAAGTAGGCCACATTGGGTTGGGAGGGCAACGGCAAGCACCACGGCAGCAGCATGAGGTCAGACAAGTGGCACAATACAAGTGTGGAGGGCACGACAGGAGCACAGCAGCAGCATGAGGTCAGAGAGTGGCACACATGACATTCTGCAGGTGCAAAATAGTATAGGCCACAGAGCGCTATAAACAATGACTGAGAGCGAGGCACTGCGGCAGCAGCATGTAAGGACAGGCAGTGGCACAATTACAGATGAGTGGAGGTGAAGGACGGAGCAACAGCAGATTCAGAGAGTGGCACAATGACATACTGCGCAAGGTGGCAAAAATAAGTATAATGCCACAGACGGCACAATGACTATGAGAGCGGTGGTAGGTCACGCGGCAGCAGCATGAGGTCAGGCAGAGGGCACAATGACAGAGAGTGGAGGTGTATGAACAGGAGCAACAGCATGAGGTCAGAGAAGTGGCACATGACATCTGCAGTGGCAAAATAGTAATTAGGCCACAGAAGCGGGGCACAATGACTGAGAGCAGGAGTCACGGCGGCAGCAGCAATGAGGTCAGGCAGTGGCACAATGACAGAGAGTGGAGGTGATGACAGGAGCAACAGCATGAGGTCAGAGGATAGGCACAATGACAAACTGCAGGTGGCAAAATAGTATTATGCCACAGAGCGGCACAATGACTGGAGAGCGTGAGGTCACGGCGGCAGCAGCATTGAGGTCCAGTGCAGTGGCACAATGACAGAAGAGTGGAGGGTATGAACAGGAGCAACACATGAGGTCATAAGAGTTGGCACAATGAACATACTGGAGGTGGCAAAACAGTACCAGGCGCAGAGGTGGCACAATGACACAGAGTGATTACACGGCAACAGCAACAGCAGCAGCAAGCATGGAGCACATAGAGTGGCACAATGACAGAAGTGTTGAGGAGGTGATGGGTGGCAATACCAGTCCCTCCATGTAAAGACGGTGGTAGGCAGATGGAGAAACCTATCAGCAATGTTGTCATCAGGTCGGGTGGCGGCATCAGAATAGGCTGAGGCAGGTAGTTTGAACCCAGACTGACGCCTAAGGCATTGGTGTGTGGAAATCCTGGGGCCGATCCACGCCTGATTCATCTTGCCAAATGTCAGTCGTTCAAACATTTCCCGTGGGACAAGCTGGTTCTCCTTGGGTGAACGTTGGCCCCCCCGCCGCACAGAACACCCCACTGATGACACACTACTGGCAGGGTAGGACAGCTTCTCCACAGCAAACTCGGCAAGTAGCGGCCACACATCAAGTTTGGCTGCCCAGTAGTCCAGCGGATCTTCTAACTGGGGAGGCAGAGTGCTGTCCAAGAGGCCACAACCTGTTGTTTTCAGGGAATGCCTCCATGTCCTGCTGCAGCTGCTGCTGCTGGTGACTGCCTCCTCACTAGGCGGGTGAAGGTGAAGCTGCTATCTAGCGACTCCAGCTTTAGGTTAACTGCTGATGAGCGGTACTGCTCCTACCCCCCCACCTTCCCCCATCAGCCGCGGCAGTAGTAAGTGAAGCGCTGAGGACCCCCCGGTCCAGACCTGTCAGAGGAGGGACGATGCCGCACATAAGAAGCGGCCAACCTGATTACGGAGATATCCCTAAGTATTTTGAGTTTGTCTTCCCACACAATAGATGGAAAAAGGCTCGCCCATTTTGACGCGGTAGCGATGGTCCAATAGGGGGAGAGCCAGAAGTCATCCTCTGCCCCGGATGCGACTATTCGGCTGTCACTAGCCAGGCAATATATAAGCATGCAGCGGGACATCTGCATCAAAGTGACTCCGAGGGGCTCCCGCCTCCATTTCCAACTGTATACTGCACTGGCTTGGGAGTCATCTTCCTCGGTCTTCCTCATCTACCATCCACACCTCCAGCGCTCCTGCTCCTCCTCTCTTGTCACCTGGGTAGAAAATCCACTCATTTTCACCAGACCAAAGCTTTCTGCTCTCAATGTCCTCCTCATCCTCCCTCCCTCCTCCATTCATCCCCACCGACTCATGTGGCCACGAGATTGTAGGTCGCCACATCTCCAGTCCCCTGCCCAGACAGAATTTACAGCCTCTGTTCCAGGACATGAAAGCGTGGAAATGACGTTAATCATCCCCCCGTATACCTGGGCGACTGACAAATAAACGTGGTCCTCCTCGAAAGGCCCTCCAACAAACGGCAGGTTGTCACGCATGACTGCCACTGGCTGACATCAAGTTACACAGGGGAGTACTTCAGTCTGCCTGGATCATCAAAAATCGTTAATGGCCTTTCTGCAGGTTCATACAGTCGGTCCAACATTTGCAGGCTGAATTCCAGCGTGAACCACGCTATCAGGAGCGTGTTTTGGGGGAGGACCGTTCTGCCGCTGCAACATCGAGGAAGGTACGAGTTCCTGGCTTTGTACGAATGGATAAAGTGCATGCAACAAGATTCCTGGCCATTTTCAGAAAGTTCTGAAGAATCGTTGGAAGACATCAGTAACCTTTTTAACAACCAAGAATGAACACGTGCGCCAAGCGAGGGGACAGGCGCATGGAGAACCATCCCACCTCGTGCAAGCGCGGACACCATGTTCCACCCATTGTCCGTTCACCCGGATGGTTACCGATTTGCAGTGGCGCGGAGAAAGCCACACATCGATTTCTTGCTGCATGACGCAGAGCAGTTTCCTCCCCTGTGTTGACTTCGTTTCGCCGAGGCCAAGCTAGGTGAAAGAACTGCGTGACACCAGCTGTGCCCTACACATGTTTAACGAAGAGGCAGTACTGCTGAGGCTGAGATGGGGTGGTGGTGGAGGAGGAGGAGGCGGATCATTGGCGAAGCGAGGCAGCAGTTTAGACAACGTGGAGGAGAAAGCGGCCGTCCTCCTGTCCAAGTAGTGGTGTGCCCTGGCAGGAAGCACATACACCCATTGGGCCCGTAAAGTAAGGACATGTACAGGCCCTGACCGTAGTTACAGCTCCAGTACGTCCGCGCTGCCGTGTACCTTGGAACAAACCGATAAGCTCAAGGACTGACCACACTTTCTGTTCTAACATATTTATGAAGTGCTGGTACTACTGCCTTTTTGGAAAAGAAAATACGGCTTGGAACTCTTCCATCTCGGCTCGGCATCAAGGCCATTAGTTCTCTGAATGGTGCAGATCCACCATTGGAAAGGGAGGGACTGCAGTACCAACAACATTGGACAGGAGCAACGTCAGCTGCTGCACCTTAGATGGTTGGACGCATACGTGTATTCTCTTTACAATCGCCCTCTGAACGACCTTGCTGGCGCCATTGTAGCGAGGAGGCAGGAGCATCTGACCGGGAGAGGATGTCCAAAGAGAAACAGCTGCCTTCTGCAGAAGGTGTGGAGCCTTGACTAGGCTGCAATGGCATGCGTGCCCACTGTCCCGCTGCAGCTGCTGCAGCGGCAGGAGGACCACCACAATCAGATCCAACGATTCGTCCCAGGCCACGGATGGAGACGCTGCATTGTGTTGAACGCAGGCCGTTGTATGCCACCAACGTTACTCCCTGGCCACCGCTTCACTCTTTCGTCCTGCCCCACAGATTCTACATATACCAAATCCCATATTCGGTCACCTCCGTGTCCTTACAAAGAACTGCCACAAAAACGCCGAGTAGCTGATTTTAAACCGCCAACGCTCCGCACTGAGTGACTACTACTACTGCTGCCGCCGCTCCTATCTCGCTGAGCCCCGAGCCGCACTGTCTTGGACCTGCGAGCGGGTTTTTCTTACCCCGTGGCCGCTTGGCGCCCGACCTCACACAGGCTGCAACCCACCCTGCGACCACGCCACACAACCCACTTGCTGCTGCGCCGCTGCTTGAACGCGCAAGCTGACGCCCTCTTCTCCGGACGATGATGAAGCCCTAGCCCTTCACCCGGCACCCAAGTGCGGTCCGGCTACATCATCATCTATTTGTGTTTCATCGTCACTACTGTCCCTCATCAACACGGTCCTTTGGTAAGGCCGAGCTGACCTCTCACGCAAATGACCTACCATCCACTCTCACATCTATACTTTGGGCCGCCTACTGCAAAGAAGATGGGGATATTGTGGGGCCCCTATTTCTTCGCTGGCCCAACGATCCTGCTGAATGCCCTCCTCAAATTGATTCATCCTCGCTATAATAGTGCGCTGAGCCCAGACCACATAGTAGATCCCTGGCTGAAGAGGAACTGGATGGACAGAGGCGGGCTGAGGGACAGGTGAGCGGCCCTGAACCCGCTCCCCGGGCCATGCCAACTAAGTGTTGTGGTCTGAGGTTCCCACCGACACTTGGCTGGGGTTTGGTCAGATGTCATCTGGGATGAGAGAGACCTAGTCCAACCAATCAAGAACCTTGGTTTGCTGAACAACAACACGGTCCGCTAAATGAACAAGCGCAGTTGGCCTCACACCGAGTGACCCCTGCTGCCGACGGACTCCCTTGCTTGTGCTGCGACCTGGGCCCGTTTTTCAGACATGTTTAGATGCCACTGCCACTCAGCAGTTGCAGAGCCTCCACCTCTCTGTCTGACATACTGTTTTTGTTCAAAGAATGTACAGACACTGTAATGATGATGCTCACACTGTATATGATAAATAAACACCACTGTTTTTTTGGACTCCAAATGAACCCAGTAACAAGCCTTTGGGTAACCCTTTGGATTTAAAATTGCGCTCCCACAAATGGCCAGGGGAAAAATATACTTGAAAGTGTCGGTTACAAGCACACTGTGTGTTTATACAAAATGTAAAAGCACAAACAGCCTAAATTAACCTTCGCTTGTGAATATGCTACAAGAAAAAATGTATATATTTCGGTGTTTGAAAAAAGACGTATATTTTTGTCATCACACACCAGCAAACAACGCTTAAATAAGCCCCTGATGTAAATGCGCCACAGAATTGAGAGTCCGCCCAAACTAGTAGTTTGTAGCGGTGTTACAATTGCGTTATTTCCTCTACGCCACACAAGCAAGAGATGACAGTTGTAATTAAGCCTTTGCTTGAGAATTCAGGCTACCAAAAAAAAAATATATATATTTGGCGTTGAAAAAGACGGTTTATTTTTTTTGTTCAGCAAACACAAGACCACCAAAACAAACGCATAAATAACCCTGGATGTAAATTGGCGCCAAAGAATTGAGCCTCACAAAACTAGTAGCGTGTACAATTGGCGTGTTTAATACTACGCCACACAAACAATAGATACAGTTGAAATTTGCCTTTGCTGTGAATTAGCTACCAAAAAAAAAATATAATATTGGCGATGAAAAAGACGTTATTTTTGTCAGCAACACCATCAAAACAACGCTTAATAAACCCCTGAGATGTAAATAGCGCCAAGAATTGAGCCGCACAAACAGTAGCGTGTACAAGCGTGATTTCTACGCCACACAACAAGAGACAGTTTAATTTTGCCTTTTTGCTTGTGAATTAGGCTACCAAAAGAATATATATATATTTTGGCGTTAGAAAAAGACGGATTATTTTTTGTCACACACCAGCAAAACAACCCTTAATTAACCCCTGGATGTAAAATTGCGCCAAAGAATTGAGCCGTCACAAACTAGTTAGCGTGTTACAATTGCGTGTTATCTACGCCACACACAAGAGATACAGTTGTAAATTGCCTTATGCTTGTGAATTAGCTACCAAAAAAATATATATATAATATGGCGTTGAAAAAGCGGATTAATTTGTCAGCACACTCAGCCAAAACAACGCTAATTAACCCCTGGATGTAAATTGGCGGCCAAAGAATTTGAGCGCACAAACTAGTAGCGGTTACAATAGCGTGTATTCCTACGCCACACAACAAGAGAATACAGATGTAATTAGCCTTTGCTGTGAATTAGGAACCAAAAAAAATATAATAATTTGGCGTTGAAAAAGACGTTTATTTTTTGTCAGCACACCAGCAACAACGCTTAATTAACAACTGTTTGTAAATTTCGCCAAAGATTTGCGCCGCACAAACTAGTAGCGTGTTACAATTGCTGTTTTCTACGCCACACAACAAGAGATAACAGTTGTAGTTTGCCCTTTGGCTTGTGAATTAGAGGCAACCAAAAAATATATATATATTTGGCGTTGAACAAGACGGTTTATTTTTGTCAGCACACAGCAAAACAACGCTTAATTAACCCCTGGCTGTAAATTGCTCCCAAAGATTGAGCCGCACCAACTAGTAGCGTTTTCCAATTGCGTGGTTTCTACGCCACACAACAGAGAGATACAGATGTAATTATGCCTTTGCTTGTGAAATAAGGTTCTACCAAAAAAAAAAAAAATATATATATTAGCGTTAAAAAAGACCGGTTTATTTTTGTCACACACCAGCAAAACAAAACGCTTAATTAACCCTGTATGTAAATTGCGCCAAAGAATTGAGCGCACAAACTAGTAGCGTGTTACAATAGGCGTGTTCTACGCCACACAACAAGAGATACAGTTGTTAATTAAGCCTTGCTTGTGGATTAGTCTACCAAAAAAAAAATATATATAATTTGGCGTTAAAAAGACGGTTTAATTTTTGTCAGCCACACAGCAAAACAACGCTTAATTAACCCATGATGTAAATTGCGCAAAGAATGAGCCGCACAAACTAGTATCGTTTACAATTGCGTGTTTTCTTTCTACGGCCACACAACAAGAGATACAGTTTGAAATTTGCCTTTGCTGTGAATTATGGCTACCAAAAAATATATAATATATTTGGCGTTGAAAATGGAACGGTTTATTTTTTAGTCACACACCAGCAAAACAACGCTTAATTAACCCCTGATTTAAAATTGCGCCAAAGATTGAGGCCGCACAAACTAGTAGCTTTGTAGCGTTTTTACAATTGCGTGATTTCTATGCCACACAACAGAAGATACAGTTGTAATTATAGCTTTGCTTTGAAAATAGGCTACCCAAAAAAAATATTATTTATATATATAATGGGCGTTGAAAAAGACGGATTATTTTTGACAGCACACCATCAAAACAACGCATAATTAACTCCTGGAAGTAAATTGGCGCAATAGAATTAGAGCCGCACAAACTAGTAGCGTGTTACAATTTGCGTGTTTTCTTACGCCACACAACAAGATACAGTTTTGTAATTAGCCTTTGCTTGTGAAATTAGGCTACCAAAAAAAAATATATAAATTTGCCGTAGAAAAAGACGTTTATTTTTGTCACTCACCAGCAAAACAACGCATTAAATTAACCCCTGATGTAAATTTGCGCAAATAGAATTCAGCAGCCAAAATGAATTGGTATATGTAATTGTAAAAACGCTGTTTTCTTTTTAAATGAATACAACAGGAACTGGCTTAGATCCCACTTGGATATTGAATGTATATGCAGCTGCAGTGGAAACGCACACTGGATTTTCAGAACCAATACCCCAAAAAATCAGAATAGAACATTCATAGAGAACAGATCATCATGAGACAAGCTGAGACACCCCACAAATCGCCGTATAAAAATCATTTCTTCAGAAAGCGCTATCACCCGCAGCAGCACCTTCCCTTCAGTACAAGTGAGAGGAGTGTGAGCTCCCAAGCGTCGCGCTCGTTCCTTATATAGAGCGGTGACGTCACAGAATCCACGTCGTCTCCTGATATGGCTTCAATCCTCTGCACATTCTGCAGGCTATGCCCTTCTTCCTCCCATAGTGCTTTGCCCCATGTAGCGCCATGTGCTCGCAGTAGCCATTTTAACAATCAAAAGCACACTCCCTTCGTTCAACCTGACGTACCCCCCACAGTTCGACTTCGGTCCGAACCGACGTTTTCCTGAAATTTTCTAAATGAACGAATTCCACATCCGTTAGAATCAATTCGCCCATCTCTAATTATACCCTTAAATGCCCTTATTATTACCAATGCTCAAGAACAACTATAATTAAAATGTAACTTTTAATTCTCCACTAATTGAGTAAGTCTATCTCATCCCATTTAAGAAACCCTCCTAAACACTGACCCTATATTGCAGGTAGGTATATTAGGCAGTTAGATACAAATATCATTCCCTGCTTTTCAGATATATTGATTGTCGATTCAGGACTAAACTCGGTAAATGATATGGCATCTGTAGCTGTGCCACACCAATAAGCCAACCATCTACCATAGCCCCATACCCCTGATGACGCCATAAATTGTGGTGAAACATGTTGAGGGAGGGGGCATATAAAGCATATTTTTAATCATAGCGCTGTCCTTATTGGTATGGCACAACTGAAGATGCCACATAATTTACTAAGTTTAGTACTGAATCAAGAATCAATATATTTGAAAAGCAGGAAATTATATTCATATCTAACTGACTTGTAAACCTATCTGAAATATAGGGGCAGCATTTGGGAGTGTTTTTTTAAATTTGGTTAGATAGACTTTTCTTATTGGTAGAGAATTAAATGTTACATTTTAATTATAATTGTTCTATATAATTGGTAATAATAAGGGTTAAGTTTGCCTCTGGCAATTGAGGATATAGTTGTAGTAATGGTCCATCAAGCAAATTGAAAAGTGACATAAGGATTCTCTCTTTTCGGTTCTTTGAATCTCTATCTTCTACTCCCCTATCTCATGTCTTAGGTAGTATACAGAGTATCAGTTTTGTCCATAGTTTTTACTTTAGAAAACTATGGAGACATGTATGATTGGGTTTTTAACCCTTTTCTGGCGTAAAATGCACCTAAGTGAGTCGGCTACGATGTCTAATGCACCAAATGAATGTGTTAGGTGCATTGTTCATAAGACTCGACACTTTCTAATGGCCTAATGTGAGGGGGCATTTTGGAAGTGTTCTGGGGGCGTTACACCACACTCGTAATATTGGACACAGATATGAATGTGGTTCAGCAAAACTAGTCATATTACTTCTCGAAAAGGCAGACCAATTTCAATGTGGTCTGTCTGAGCCTGAGGAGTAGAAGTGGAGCTAGATTTGCCTGTATCCCGAAAAAAAATGTCCAATATTTCTCAACTATTAATTTTTTTTTTTTTTTTTTTTTCAAATTATTTTTTTTTTTTTTTTTTTTTTTATTATTTTTTTTTTTATTTTTTTAAAAAAAATTTTACCCTTTTTTTTTTTTTTTATTTTAAAAATTTTTTTTATTTTTTTTTTTTTTTTTTTTTTTTTTTTTTTTTTTTTTTTTTTTTTTTTTTTTAAAAATAAAAAAAAAAAATTTTTTTTTTTGTTTTTTTTTGTTTTTTTTTTTTTTTTATTTATTTTTTTTTTTTTAAAAAACTTTTTTTTTATTTTTTTAGTTTTTTTTTTTTTTTTTTTTATTTTTTTTCTTTTTATACTTTTATTTTTTTTTTTTTTTTAATATATTTAATTTTTTTATTTTTTTTTTTTTTGTGTTTTTTTTTTATCTTTTTGTTTAGTTTTTTTTTTTTTTTATTTAATTTTTTTTATTTTTTTTTTTTTTAACCTTTTTTTTTTTTTTTTATTTTACTTTTTTTTACCACCAATAAAATAATAAAAAGTAATTTATGATTATTATCAAACTATATAACATTAAATTATTTAAATGTAATAAAACATTTTATCATATAAAATTAATATAAAAATATATAATATCCCAAAAATCTAAAAATATCTTCTATATATTTAAAAATAATAGAATAACCCACTGATGATGTTAAGATTTTTTAATTTTTACTACATTAAATTTGAAATTTAATTTTGCTGCTCTCACACATTTAATTCTACTTCATCAAGAGTCAGCACACCACAATTCCTTGCTGGGACCATGTGGTCCACAAAGATGATCAGTACCATATTTTCTATTCACTGACTAGAGATGGGCGAATTTCTCAAAAGTTCGATTCGCCGACTTCGCCAAATTTCCCGACAGAATTCTTTTCATCCCGAATTAATTCCCGAATCGCGTTAAAAAACAGCTATTTCCTGGCTGCAGAGAGCCTTTTGGGGATCTGTAGAACATTGTGCCATGCTCAAAAGATTTTTTTTGGGGGGGGGGGGGGGGTGGGGGGGGGTTTTTTTTTTTTTTTTTTTTTTTTTTTTTTTTTTTTTTTTGCAGAGGGACTTGTTTGGTCTTCATACAATGCTGTGTTTTTAGTATGACACCACAAGACTGCCGCCGCTGCTTAGAATCGCATCACTCTAAAATTCCCTCGGCACTTACGGAGGGCAAACTGACCAAAAAACTGAAGCGGAAATGCGCCCGATAAAGTCATGCAGCACCACCAGAAGAAAACAAGCCTGAGCTAAAATCCTACGATAGTGTCAAAGAACACAGAATAGTTTCCTGGAGCCGCCACAGTCCGCAGCACAGTAAGGGGAATGTCACAGCAGGTTTACCCTGCGAGGCCAAAGCTTCCAGTGTCTCTAGCGGCCATGTGTTGACCACACGACTAGGTCATACACTTTCTTCCAGATGACATCTGACAATCCCCCCAGCCAAGAGTCGGTGAGTTTGTCAGATGACACAACCCTTAGTTGGCATGGCCCGGAGCATGTGAGGGGGCCCTCACCTTCCTCAACCCACCCTCTGTACCGATCGCTTTTCCTCACCCAGAGAACTACTATGTGCTGCGCCACTTGAAACAGTGAGATGAACATTTGAGGACAGTGGGCACAAAGAAGTGGGGAAGACATCCGTTGCAATCTTTCAAACGGTGCAAATATGATGAGGGAAGAGTTGCAATTGGCAGTTTGTAGTGAGTGGGTCAGGCTTGTTCAGTGACACTGTTGAGGTGGACGGCAGTGACAGGCAACACTAATCGATGTAAGCCGATCGCAGTTAGGGAGCCGGGTGAAGCAAGCAAGTCTGGGAAAGGTAAGGAGCTCTAGTTAAACAATCATAAAGTGCCCCCCTATTGGAAAATTCAGACCGCCCTACCAATGCCACCCTGTGCCCCTTTTCTCCTGGGATGAAGTGGCGAACTACGCGGTCGCCTATCCTCGACTACCGACTACTCCATAGACCCGGCCCCCTGGAAGCAATCAGTTTCTCTCTACAATTAAGTTTAGGAGACGGCGGAGAAGATGATTTTGGACGACAGACAATCTGGCATATTGGACAGTAGAGAGTTAATGTCTGACCGGAGATGTTAAAGTTTTGGGTGTCATCAGCATACTGGTGGTTTTGAAAGCCATGTGATGCTATGAGCTGACCCAGACCAACAGTGTACAAGGGCTTCATCATTATCATTGGGAGAAGAGAGCGGCAGCTTGCGTGTCAGGCAGTGGCGCAGCCCTTAAGTCGGTAGTGTGGCCGGGAGTCAGCAGGGTGGCAGCAGTGTGAGGTTGGGAGCCAAACAGCCACGATTTAGATCACCCACTTTGCAGGTCCCAGGAAGTAGCGGCACAGGGGCTCACTGGGGCAGCGGCGGTAACAGTCAGTCAGTGCAGAGCATTGGTGGTACAATCACCTACTCGGCGGTGTGCCAGTTTTTTGCTAAGTCACCAGAGGAGGCGAACATGGCTATATTTCGAATCTGTGGGCAGAAAGTAAAGCGTGACCAGGGACCTAACGTGGCACCACAGCCCTGCATCAACATCATACAGCGTCACTATACAGTGGCCTGGGAGAAACGTGTCTCAGATGTGGTGGTCCATCCTGTCCCAACAACAGCAGCACCCAGTGGCACGCCTCCCATTTCAGGCAGTCAAGGCTTCACCACCTCTGCCGAAGACAACTCCCTGTCTATTACATCATCTACCAGTGCAGATACTCCTGCTCCTTGGCACTCATGGTGCCAGCAGTCTTTCGCCGAGACGATTGCCAATGACAGCAGTATGCGTTTAGCCATCCCTAAGTGCAGAAGCTGACCGTGCTCCTGTCCAAGTTGGTGGTACTGCAGTCCCTGGATTTTCAAGTGGTGGACTCTGCACCATTCAAAGAACTGGCCAGGAAACTTGGCATTCACTTCTGCCATTGTAACGACACGGGTAGTGGCTCCTCTGGACCACCGCAAGCGGTGGTAGTGGCCACGCCAGGGAGCGGGGTCTAAGTAGGTCCCGGTTTCACCAGAGCCCGCCACAAGGCAGGATGGACTTTCTGCGGCGGAAGTCCTACCCCTGACTTGAGTGGAAACCAAATTTCGTAAGACGAAACTCGTATCAAAGGTCAGGCCAACAGGTGGGGGGCAGGCGTGGGAGTTTCGAGGTCAGGTAACTTAGCAGAAAAGGCCCGGGTACATGGGCAGGAACAGGAACTGATGAACAAGGGGAAAATGATGAACTTAAATAAATATATTAACAGGGGAAAATTTATGGACAGGGCTAAATTGATAAACAGGAATAAATATATTAACAGGGTGAAATTTTTGAACAGGGGAAATTGATGAATAGAACAAATATATTAACAGGGGAAATTTATAAACAGGGGGAAATTGATGAACAAAAAAATAAATATTTTAACAGGGTGAAATTTAGAACCGGGGGATATTGATGAACAGAAAAAAGCCATTAACGATTTTTGATGATCCAAGTGGACAGGAGTATTCTTCTGGGTGAACAAAGTCACGCATGAGAGGAAATGCTCTGGGCCATGCAAGTTGACATCGATTTGTGGCTTTTTCTGCGAAAACTGAAAATTAGAACCATTGTGGGAAAACGATGGAAAGAACATGGTGTCCGCGCTGATAGGAAAAAGGGCTGAGCCATGCTCCATGCATGGCATACATGTTCGATCTGGTTGTTCAAGTCTTACATCCATCTGCAAGACATTCTAAAAATGTCCAGGAAACTTTGCATGCACTTCAGCCGTTCTTACACCGCCAAGCACACCCTCCTTAAACTGCAGCGGCAAACCGGCCTCCCCCAACATAGGCTGATATGTGACATTTCCAAACGTTGGAATTCCAGCCTGCATATGTTGGAACGACTCTATGAACAGAAAAAGGAAATTAATGATTTATTTGATGAATCCAAGCGGACGGGAGTACACCCCTGTGTAATTTTAGTGTCGGCCGGTGGCAGCCATGCGTGACACCTGCCGTTTGCTCAGGCCCTTTTTGCGGACATGTTATTTGTCCGTCGCCAGGACTACGGGGTGAATAACGCATTCCTGCTTCAAGTTGTCACGGACAAACAGTAGTGGATCCACTGGACCCCCCGCAAGCGATGGCAATAGCCACGCCAGGGAGCGGACTCTAAGTAGGTCCCGGTTTTCACCAGAGCCTGCCGCAAAGTGGGATGGACTTGCTGCAGCTGGAGTCTACCAGGTCGCTACCCCTGATGTGACTTGCTTGTGATAGCAGCCGAGGTGTAGTGTGGTACAAAATCGTAAGGCAAACTCGGTGTCGGGGACAGGCGGCAGTGGTTCGTGGTCAAGGGACGGAGGCAAGAGGTACGGTACACGGATATGACAGACAAGGTTGAAGAAAACACTTTCTCTATAGGGTCTAAGTTATTTATTATTATTTATTTTTACAGTCTTGGAGGCAGTTGGGGTGAGGAGCCTTTTCCACTACAAATGGGAGCTAAAGAATTTTCCACAGCTTTCAAAATCTGGACACCAGAAAACAAGTTCAGCAAACTTAACCTTTATCACTTGTGTTATCTGTTCATGAACAAATGAATACATTTATCAACTGCTTTCTTAAACCACTTGAAATCTGTGTTTGATGTAATTTGTTTCCACAGTAACAGCGGGAAGGCTTCCAGAAGTACTCGTGTCTTTACTTTCTGTAAGTTGGACATACGATTCCACATTTCATACTGAAGAGAGTTCACCAAAGCCAGTTGCAGCATTTTGCTTTTGCTTCTTTTTGTTCTGTCCCATTCCATGTTTGTAATGAAATCCATCAACAATGGCTCAGGATGCAAAATAGCACCTAAGAACATTCCCGTATTTATGGTCCTCCTTCAGTTCAAGTTCCATACGCTGCATTTGAACAAACTTGGTGTAACGCAGAAACTGGATACGAATAACAACGTCTATACTTCATGAGTGCGTTTTTGAGAGTCCCACTGCTACCTCCTCAATGGTCCTTGGTATGCGGAGGCAGACCGCATGCCAACAAAACCTCCTGTCACTCTCCAAATCAATACTGTAAGAAGCAGGGGATTCTGCCCCACCTACTTCGTTGCCAAGTAGCTACTGACTGTCCCCAAATTGTTCGTCGTCGCTGTAATAGTAGTGGCGCTGTAGCCCGACCACATACTAGTACTCTTGCTGAGGGACCCGAAATGGGAAAGAGGCGGTTGAGGACGGGTGAGGGCCGCTACCTGTTCCAGCCTTGTAACCCACCAAGCTGTAGGCTAGGGTTATCAGATGTCATTTCTGGAATGAAGTTGATGACCTACTCAACCAATCAAGAACCCTTGGGTTGTTTGATCAACACACGGCAACTACAGACACTGCATTCTGGCCTCACCGTGAGACCCCATGCGACGGTTCCCCTACTGTGATGCACCTGTGCCTGTTCCAGAATGTTTGTGCCACTGCCACTCGCAAGTGAAGAGCCATTCACCTCTCTGTCTGACATACTGTATGTTCCAAAAATTTACAGACTCTTTTTAATGAAGAAATCTGTATATGAATAAATACACACCCTGTAATTTGTACTCAAATGAACCCACTAACAGACTTGAGTAACCCTTGGATATAAATTGTGCTACAGAAATCAGTAGCAATAAATTAACTGGTATGTGGCTTGTAAAAACGCCGTGTATTTTACTGAATGAGAGAGCACAAACACGCTTAATTAACCCTTGGATATAAATTATGCTACAGAAGTCACCAGGAAAAAATTAACTGGTATGTGGCGTGTAAAAACGCCGTGTATTTTACTGACTACTAAAGCACAAGATAACCCTTGGATATAAGATAACCCTTAGATAACCCTTGGATATAAATTGCGCTACAGAAATCACCAGGAAAAAAATAACTGGTATGTGGCTTGTTAAAACACTGTGTATTTTACTGAATATGAAAGCACAAACAGGCTTAAATAACCCTTGGATATAAACTGCGCTACAGAGATCACCAGGAAAAATTCACTGTATGGCGTGGTTAAAATGCCGTGTAATTGTTAAACTGAATAAGGAACACAAACTGGCTAAATAACCCTTGATATAATCATGCTACAGAAATCACCAGAACAATGTATTATGTCTTTGGCGTTTAAAACACCATTTATTTTACTGAATATATAAAAAGCACAACAGGCTTAAATAACCCTGAATATAAATTGCAGCACCAGATAATCACTAGGAAAATTTAACTGATAAGTGGCCGTGTTATAAACGCCATGTTAATTTTACGTGACTACAAAAGCCACAACAGGCTTAGTTAACCTTGGTTATAAATTTCGCTACAGTATCACATAGGAAAAATTTACTAGTTTGTGGCGTGTAAAAACGCCATGGTATTTTACTGACTACAAAATGCACAAACATGCTTAGATAACCCATGAATATTCAATGTGCTCCAGAACTGACCAGATGGCATAAAATGTATATGGGGCCAGAATTATGAACCCACCCTTGGACTTGAATTACAATACCCTAAAAAAAACAAAACTGAATCAAAATTAATAACGGAAGAGGAGGCATCCTGATAAAAGCAGTGACACCTCCCTCCCAAAATCGCTGTTAAAAAAAAAATTCTTTTGTGTGAGATCTCTGCAGCAGCTGCACCAGCGGCACAACAATAGCAGTGTGAGCAGCCAGCATGGTGTCCGGACTTGTATATGATGTCACAGAATCCCGCCGGTCTCTGATTGGCTTCATCTCTGCACATGTCATTAAGGGGGTTCCTTTCTTCCTCCCAGAGTTGTTTGCCCCATGTAATGCCATGTGCTTGCAGCGTTATTTTATAGCAATTAAAAACACCTTCATTCCCGCGAAATACCCCAAACTTCTATTTCGTGCAAACCGAAGTTTTCCTGAAATTCTAAACGAAGTCTACTTTGTTAGAATCATTTCGCCCATCTCTATCACTGATATGCTATTCTGATGACTTTTCTTTTATTTTCAGCCTATTTATAGCCTTTATACATGTTTGGTGCATTACTAATGCGTCTAAGTTCCATAATGCGCCAAACACACAGGCGAGGGGCGGGAACGTTAGAACTCATTTATAATCACACAAAAAACACTTTCATACATTACATGTGCCTTAATTACATCTGAAAATGAGACTCGACAATTCACTTTGAAGCGCCTTCCTTCATAAATGTCTCCCTTAGTGTGTGATCCATGTGCCCCATATTCAGTGCATTAGGGGCCTGTAGGATCTAACCACAAAGTAAGGTCATATAGTCTGTGGGCAGATGGTACATAATGGTTGTTTGCTGTACATCATATGGATCTGATGGCCAGCCAACTGGCACAGGCAGAGACCAATAAAACTAGAGGTTTGTATAGATGGGCCAGACACAACCTTCGAAAGGGTGCGAATAAAATTTGAGAGAGACCTTACAGTGTTCTGGATCTTTGTTTGTTCTTTCCCTAAGAGAAACCTTCAATATTGACTCTTTGGATATACATTCTGTTTAAGGTCTTGTGATGGACACATAAAGTAAGTTAAGAGCTTGTTAGAAGATACATATACTATACGGTATACTGTAATCAGTTCTGCACCTGTGTGATATTCACTAAAAATAAATATTAAAGGTTTCTGTCTAAATGACAGATAGCAGAGATCTTAAAAACCATGCAGAATTGATTAAGGAGGCATATTGGAAAATCATGACTTTTCATTATGCAAAAATTAAGAAAATGAAAAAAATTCCTCCTATGAGTCTAAACAAGAATCAGAATAAATAAATGAATTGTGAAATTGTATATTTTTGAATGAAATACATTTGTAAATTAATTTTTCAAATGTTCCTTGCAGATTCCAATGGAAATGTTGAATGAGTCATTGGTAACAGAATTCATACTTCTAGGAATCACCAATCTCCCTCAGCTCCAGGTTCTGCTCTTCGTTACTTTTCTTATGTTCTACCTCTTGAGCTTTGTCGGCAATATAAGCATTGTGGCAGTGGTTATTGCTGATAATGGTCTACACACTCCAATGTACTTTCTATTGGGCAACCTTTCCTTCTTGGATTTCTTCTACGCAACCACAACAGTCCCCAAATTGTTGTCCAGTTTACTTGTAGATGACAAGAAAATATCTTTCCAAGCTTGCATAGTCCAGCTCCACATCTTTCACTTCTTGGGAAGCACTGAAGCCATGCTTCTTTCATCAATGTCTTACGACAGATACATTGCCATTTGTAACCCTTTGAGATACCATGTCCTCATGGCAAGGACAGTGTGTTTCCAGCTAGCTTTCATATCCTGGCTTACTGGTTTTTTTTATACTCGCTGTTTCATACAATTTTGACTTCCAGGCTTCCATTTTGCAAGAAAAACAAAATAACTCATTTCTATTGTGATATAAAACCTCTGTTGAAGTTGGCGTGTACCGACACGCGTATCAATGAAAGCTTGGTCAACATAGTTACTGGTTCTGTAGCTCTAGGCACATTTGTTCTAATAATCATCTCCTATACCTTTATCGCAACCCATCTCAAGAATATCCATTCAGAGCAAAGTAAAAGTAAAGCCGTCTCCACCTGCAGTTCCCACCTTACCGTGGTCCTTATATACTATGGAACTGCTTTCTGCACATATTTGAGACCCGCTTCTAAAGATTCTCTGGAGCAAGACAGGCTAACTGCAATCCTCTTCACGGTCATCACACCTGCATTAAATCCCATTATCTATGCCCTGAGAAATAAGGAGGTGAAGCGGGCTCTTAGAAAACTGTTCTTTGAAGACGTATTTTATAAAAAACTACACTATTAGAGTAGCCCAGGACTAGCCCACCATCTTCAACAAGACGTATCAGCCAGCTAATGTCTATGGTCACTAACAGGTGGCCAAACCACTCAACACTGTGAGAAATGACTGTTGGCCATATGGAATCTGTTCGACCACTTTTTTAGTTGTCTGCCAAGAATTTTGAGATCTGGTTCATATTTAAGGGTTTAGCCTACAATAATATTTTTCAAAAAGTGATAAATGTAGGATCACCAGCGGTCCCAATGTCTGTGAGATGGATTGAGATAGTTTAAAGGGTATTATCAACACATGGAATAGCTTTATACATGTAGGCAATGGTAAATAAAGATTATTACCAAATTCACTGCTGTTCTGATTTTGCTTATTTTCAGAGCTAGAACTGTTCTTATCTCCTGCTTGCGTACATTAGCTTCACTAGGTTTTACCAACCACCTTTCTCTGCTCTAGCAGGCTCAGTTAGGATGGTGCAGGCACTACCTGTTGTGTCTTCTCAGCAGCAGAGGCGTTGTTTATCTTTCTTACTGACAAGCCTTAACAGTTTAGAGCTCTGTAGCCTTGTGCCCTGATGTTTAAACACTTCCATTACCACTGTCCCTTAACAGTCTCTGCTAGGAATAACAGAGTAGAAATGTCAGTCACTGCTGTAGAACGACCCACAGCCTGCACAGGAAGTGGGAGCCTGAAGCTGTAGAACTAAGGGCGACATGAATGAAATGCTTTTTCACTCTTTTTCTGGCGTACAATGCACCTAACTGAGCCGGTTATGATGTCTAATGCGCCTAACATATGTTTCCAGCGCATGTTTGTAAGACTCTACACTTTCAACTCTAGCGCCTAACATTGCTCAACACTCGTATTATTCAACACATATATGAATGTGGTTTGGCAAAACTAGGTGCATTCTAGGTGAGCCTCAGGATTCAAAGTGAAGCTAGATTTGCTGTAAGGGGCAAAAATGTCCCAATTTTCTCAACTTACACCAGTACATTAAACCTAGCACTAACTATAAAATTAATATAAAATATATAATGTCCCCCAAGAAAATAGAAATATCTCCTATAAAATGCATCTTTAAAAAGATTCCTAGAATCTTAACTAATTTTACATTAAATAACCCACTGATGATGTTGTTCAGATTTTTATATTTTAAATTTTGACTACATTAAATTTATTTTTCTACATACAGCAAGAGCCAGCACAGCACAGGTATTGCTGGGACCTGTGGTCCTCCAAGCAGGATCAGTACCATAGTTTCTATTCACTGACATGATATTCTAATGACTTCTCTTTAATTTCCAGCCTGTATATAACCTTTATACATGTTTGGCGCATTACTAATGCGACTAACACATAGACCGAGGTTGCGTTGAAATTAGTCACACTAATTCACCCGGCAAAAAAAAGCATTATGAACGTACAAAAACCACTTTCATACATCAGGTGCATTATACACTGAAAATGAGATTTGACTACTCACTTCTACGCGCCTTTCTTCATACATGTCGCCCTAAGTGCTCCAAACAGTGGATCCAAGGTGAGAGGAGAGGAGAGTATAACTTTTTTTTCCTAGTGGGCTCTAGTATGCCAAAAATAAGAAAGAAAATAATGGACAGCCTCATTAACTTATGATTGAACTTTGTTTTTGCTAGTCTATCCCTTTCTAACCTTGGATCACCTATAGGTAACAAATGTATAATCACTTGTGGTCCCAATGTCTGAGATTGATTAAGATAGGTAAAGGGGTATTTCTATCTCATTGATTAGTTTTAAACATATAGGGAAAGGTAAACAAAGACTTACCATATACATTGCTGTTTAAGATTTTTTGCTTCCTACAGAGTTGAGCAGTTGTTATCTCCTGATTGTGTGCACAAGCTTTCCCTAGTTACTGACAATTCTCTACTTCCCACACAAATAAGGCCCCTTGTGAACACCGTCTGCAGCATGGTGACACTTGTAGACCAGAGGGGAGAGATCACAATTTAAAACGTCATATCTGAACCTCTCCGACGTTATGACGTTTTAAATTGTGATCTCTCGCCCTCTGCTACAAGTAGTAACCTGCTGGCAGACGGGTCACAAGGGGCCTTATTTGTTCTGTGTCTATGAGATTAGGGACGACTGCCAGAGTAGTTTGCTTGGGATCCCTTACTGGAGCTTAGTACGTTGCTATAGAGATAAGGACTTCCCTGTAGTAGGTGGGGTTCCACCAACTTGATCAATAGATAACGGGAGTTTATTCCTCTTCAGAAGCAAAAAGGGTGAAATGATGAGTTAAGAGCGATCAGGTATTTAATAGCGATGTGTATAGAAGGGTTAAGAGTAAGATATAATAAAAGTTACGTTTTAGTGTTAACAGATAGAGAACTGATAGAGTTTTAAGTTTGCCTAAGGCAAAAATAGTAAATATGTGATCAAAAGTCACTCTTTTTCTCTTGCGAGATTCCCAATTTTTTGAGATTATGTGACTGCTGTGGCCCAGGACAGGTATAGTCAATGTCCAGTATCATACTAAAATGGTGTTGAAGACTCCTTTTACAGGCACTTTGTAATCTGGGGTCAGACAGGTTTAGATGGTCATACTGCCAGTCCATGACTGGTATAGTCATGTCCAGTTCAACTAAAATGGTGGATGAAAGGACTCCTTTTATTCCGCACTTGTTTTATCTGTGGTCAGACAGGTTAATGGTCATACTGCGGTCCAGGACAGTATAGTCAGGGCCGGGACATTGCATTTTGGTGCCCTACGCGAGTACAGCAAGGCGACCCCATCCCCTCGCTCTCAAAAAAATACCCCCCCCCCACACACACACACCCACACTAATTCCTCTCACCCCTGCGCCAGGTTCCTGTCACTAATTTTCAGCACATTCACATGGCTCCCTCCATCTCCTCCAGAGTCACTGTACAATGAAAATCAGCCCTGACAATTTTGCATTTTTCAAAATCGCTCCCGTCCGTATGACAGTGTAATACCCCTAAATAACAGTCCACTAATAATTCCACTGATACATGATCAATCTACCAGACGAATGAATTGTTACTAAAAACACTCCTACAAAAACCAAGACCCTAAACTATTACTCACATAAGGCTCATATAATTCTGCCAGACCCTCGGCCGATAGCAAACCCCCACATTGACTACCAGCTGTAACACAGCTCTGATTACATATACCTACCGCCATACAGTGACCACATATAGTGGTAGATACTAGTTTGTATTAGGCTTCTGGCAAAATACAAGTGATTACACTGCAATGTTACATTTAGTAACTCACCGGAAGACGTCTTTTCTGATCATGCGTCGTTCAACTTTCCCTTTTCTTTCTCCATCCGGTTCACACCTTCATTGCGTGATTGCTCCCGGCCAGACTCCGTCCCTGAGATTAGGACACAAGTAGCTTAGATTCCTCACATTTCCAGTAACTCCTTAATTATAGGTATATAAGTCCCCTAAGTCAGACAGGTATATAGATAGCCTCTCAGTCATGCAGGTATAAAGATATTGAGTTCCCCTTAGACGAGGTAGGTAATAAATATAGGGCACTCAGGCAGGAATAAAGCTAGGGGCTCAGGCAAATATATACTAGGGGTTCAGGGAGGCGTATGGGGGCTACAGGCAGGCGTATGGGGGCTTCAGGCAGTGAAAGGGGCCACAGGCAGGCGTATGGGGGCCACAGGCAATGCGTATGGGGCACCATGGCAGACGTATTGGGGCACCAGGCAAACGTATGGGGGCACCAGCATCGTATGGGGGTCACAGGCAGGCGTATTGGGCCAACAGGCAGGCTTATGTGGCCTAAAGGCAGGCGTATGGGTGCCTCAGGCAGGCATGGTAAAAATTAAATTTTTAGTTTTATTTTGAGTAAGGGGCCTCAGGCAGGCTATGGGACCCTCAGGCAGTCGTATGGGGCTTAGGCGGTGTATGGGTGCCACAGGCAGCTATGGGGGTTCAGGCAGGCGTATGGGGCCACAGCAGTGCATATGGGCTGGGCCTACAGGCAGGCATATGGGGCTCACAGGCAGTGTAGGGGGCTCCAGGCAGGCAGAATGTGGGCACCAAAGGCATGCATATAGGGCCACGGCAGGCGTCATGGGGGCCAAGGCAGTGCTTATGGGAACTCAGAGCAGGCGGTAATGTGACCGTCAGCAGGCGGATGGGGGCTCAGACAGGCGTATGGGGGCACCAGGCAGGCGTACAGGGGCTCAGGCAGGTGTACAGGGGCCACAGGCAGGCATATAGGGGCCACAGGCAGGCATATAGGGGCCACAGGCAGCCGTATGGGGGCTCAGGCAGGCATATGGGGACCACAGACAGGCGTGATAGGGGGCTCATGCAGGCTTATTGGGGCACCAGGCAGACATAATAGGGGCACAGGATAGGCAATTATAGGGGCAGCAGGCCAGGTATTATAGGGGCCCAGGCAGGCATTATACGTGGTCACAGGCAGGCATTATGGGGGCCACAGGCAGTCGTTGGGGGCCACAGGCAGAAATATAGGGGCCACAGGCCAGGCATTATAGTGGGGGCCCTCAGGCAGCCGGTACAGGAGGCTCAGGCAGGCGTACGGGGGCCACAGGGCAGGCCATATAGGGGCCACAAGCAGCCCGTATGGGGCTCAGGCAGGCGTATTTGGACCACAGACAGTGCGTATGGGGGCCACAGCATAATATAGGGGGCCACCAGGCAGGCATTATAGGTGGCCGCGGCAGGCATTATGGGGGCCGCAGGCAGGCATTATAGGGGCCGCAGGCAGGCATTAATGGGGGCCGCAGGCATGATATAGGGGGCCACAGGCATGCAATTATAGGTGGCCGCAGCAGGCATTATAGGGCCGCAGGCAGGATATAGGGGGCCATACAGGCAGGCATTAAGGGGGCCGCAGGCAGTCATTATAGGGGGCCGCAGCAGTCATTATAGGGCCTCAGGCGGAATAGGGGGCCAACAGGCATAATATAGGGGGCCGCAGGCAGCATTATGGGGGGCCACGCAGGCGGGATATAGGGGCGCAGGCTGGGATATAGGGGCCGAAGCAGGCATTATGGGGGCCGCAGGCAGATTATAAGGGGGCCACAGGCAGCGTATGGGGCCGCAGGCAGGATATAGGGGGCCCACAGGCAGGCATTATAGTGGGCCGCAGGCAGGTAAAAGGGGCCACGCAGGCATTATAGGGGAGGCCGCAAGCAGCACATATAGGGGGACCACAGGCAGGCATTATTAGGGGCCGCATGCAGGCATTATAGGGGCCGCAGGCGAGATATAGGGGGCACACAGGCAGAATATAGTGGGCCGAAGGCAGGCCTTATGGGGCCGCAGGCGGGATATAGGGGCCGCAGGCGGGATATAGGGGCCACAGGCAGGCATTATGGGGGCCGCAGGCAGGATATAGGGGGCCACAGGCAGGCATTATGGGGGCCGCAGGTAGGATATAGGGGGCCACAGGCAGGCATTTAAGGGTGCAGCAGGCAGGATATAGGGGGCCACAGGCAGGCATTATGGGGGGGCCGCAGGCAGGATATAAGGGGGACACAGGCAGGCATTATAGGTGGGCCGCAGGCAGATATAGGGGGCCACAGGCAGGCATAATAGGGGCCCCAGCAGGATAAAGGGGGCCACAGGCAGGCACGTTAAAAACAACACATTATACTTACCCAATTCCCGGGCGGCGCTCCTCTTCTGTTCTCTTCAGCCGCGCGCCACCTCCTCCGGCAGCTCCTCGGGCTGCAACACGTGCCGTGTGACGTCGCTGTGCGCCTGAGAGAGGCAAGCGTCGCGATGACACACGTCATTGGCGACGCTGCCAGGCTGGGGGCGCCCGGGGGCGGCGGGTCCTCAGCGTGTAAAGGGCCCCGGGGGGGCCCCGCTGTGTGGGCCCCTGCAGTTACCGGGGATCCAGGGGAATCCCCCGGGGGGCGGGCCGACACTGTCTGGGGAAAGGAGGGGAGCCTTGCTCTTTGTCCGCAAAAGCGGTAAAGAGACCCCCGGCGCTTGGGCCCCACGGCGGGCCCCCTGGGGGCCCGGCGAGGGTGGGGGCCCTGACAGCCCCCCTTGGGGTTTGGCTGAGGTAGGCCCCCAAAGGGGGTTTCCCTCCCCGGGGCCTACCCGGTCCCGGCCTGGGTATAGTAAATGCCCAAATTTAAAACAAAAATGGTGGTTGAAAGACTTTTTTTTTCCAGCGTTTTTTAAATCTTTTGGGTTATGTAGTTTTAAGGGTCTGCGGGGCCCGGGGACAGGGGATATTTCCAATGTGAAAGTTCAACAAAAATGGGGGTTTCAAGTAATACTCCCCTTCTGTCATTTTTAATTTGTGGGTCATGAAGGTTCAAGGGTCATCTGTGGTATACAGGACAGATAGTGAATAGTCTGTCCAGTTTTTTTTTTCTGTGACCTCTTATTGCCTAATTGTGTTGCCTAAGATGTAGCACATAACCATTTTACTGTGTGGAATGTTAATTCCTCCAGCTTCTCCTCCCCTGTTGGGTGTAAGAATGAAGGTTTGTTCCTCTCCCATAGACTTAAATGGTCATCGGTGGGATTCTCTATTAACGATAAGCGCATGATAATGACCGATATCAGACTATATTGATCCGATGAGATAGTTGACGCAATTGCTCATCAGTCATCACTAGTTATAATAAAAGAAGAAATTATTAATGTGCAGGCAGTCCCCGGGTTACGAACGTGATAGGGACTGTAGGTTTGTTCTTAAGTTGAATTTGATCAAGTCGAACAGGTGTATTTATTAAATGTAATTTCTGAACAAAAGGTTTGTTTTGCCGTCTGTGTCCTTGTTAAGAAAATTTCACCTCATTTCCACCTCCTGTGATGCTGTGTCATGCTGAACTTGTCATTCACAGCACTATCTGCGTGAACATGAGCAACCAGTGGCCAGCATTCCCATACGTCTCCGTTTTTAACTAGGGAACAGTGTAAAAAGTCAAACGGTGTAATCGGACTGCCTGTATTGGGAACTTACATTGGGAAAATCTTCCTTCTGCTCTCTGGCACCCTGTGCATGCACGACCGCCCCTATGACAGGCACAGAACTGTCTGAATATTTAAAGGGACAGCGTCCAAATTACCCAGCCTTGACCTTTGACCTCCCAGCACTTAAGGAACTTCCTGCCCTTGCTCCAGTGTCAGTTCTTGGTGTTCATCCTTGGATCTTGACCCCTGTTTGCTGAGCTCTTGTTGACTTAACCCTTGAATTACCTGTGAACCTGCGTACCAGCATTAACGCATTTACTTATTGCTGTTTCTGACACTGTACCAGTCTGCTATTACCTGCTGTTCTCTGCTGCTGTACCGAGTCCGTTGCCTGCCTGGGACTGCATTATTCATCTATGACTATAGTCTGCTGTTACCCGTCACCGCTACTTATACCTGGTGTCCTCTCCTGCACTTTGGTTACCTCCACTAGTTACACTATCTATGCTCGTGGGGGTCCAGAGGATCCACATACCCGGCGTTCCACCCCTGTTGAACGTGAAGAACGCTCTGACTCCCATCAGTATCCGTAACAAGGTCGGGGCAGGCAGATATCAGTCGGAGTAGGCAGCAGATAATGAGGTATTTTGTTATTTAACAAGCCAGGTCAGAACTAAGAAATCACTAGCTGAAGATATCATTGCTGTTCTTTAAAGGGGTTGTCTCACTACATCGATTCATCAAACCTCAGTCCTGTTTTCTCAGTTTCATTTTTGAATTAGGGCCATGTTTACAGGCTACTACTGGCCTGAGCAGCTGATAAGGACACCAGGGGCAATATGTATGAATTCGGCTGTGCCAGATATCTGGTGTCTTTTCAGCCCGATATCAGACTCAGCCCGTTCACTAGAACTGTAGCTTTGATAAGCATTTCGGCGCTAACAGTTGAACAAGTATATCACTTCATTCAAAGTTGGTATACCTGAGCCAGAACTGGTCCACCCTAGCGCTGGAATGCGCCCTAGATTTATGAAACCCGCTGTGAGAGGGTTACTATATATCAGGTGCTTTCTATGCTTGTATAATGCGCATGAAATTTGGCATGTTAACGCCAAATTTCATGCATGTTGCCTCGTGTCTATAGCTATAGGACATATGCTATTACCGCTTGGGTATGGGATCCTCTGGGACCACCGCAAGCGTGATAGTTTAAGCCACGCCAGGGAATGGGATCTAAGTAGCCCCCCGGTGTTTCATTCACCAGAGCCACCGGCAAACGGATGACCTTGCTGCGGTGCGGCTGAGGCTACCAGGTCGGCCCCCCAGACTTGACTTGCTTGCTGAAGGCGGCCGAGGATGCAAGCAGGTACAGAATCGTAACCAAGAATCGTAGGTCGTGGGCAGGCAGCAGAGGTCAGGGCAGGCGAATGGGTTCGTGGTCCGTGGACAGGCAGGAAGGTCAGCAGGCGGCAAAGGTTCGAGTCGGGAAACGTAGCAAAGGGTCTGGTAATCAACGGTAGCCGACAATATACTTCCAGAACACTTACTCTAGCTCGAGGCAATTAGATCCCAGCAAGAGTGACTTGCAGAAGCGGACCCTTTAAATCTGGGAAGCGTCTGGCAGACCACCAATTATCGGGACACTGGCCCTTTAAATTTAACGAGAACGCACGCGCGCGGGGCGCTAGGGAACGGGCACCCGCGCACGGGCCGGCAAGGACGCGATGGGAAACAGGAACCGGCCGGTAAGTTACTACCAGTGCGGACCCCCGGCTCGTCCCGCGGCCAGCGCGGCACCCGACCCGGCAGCGCCCGGAGGGAACACGGGTGCGCCCGCGGCCGGTGAGCGGGGGCCCCGTTCTCAAGCTATCAGCCTATCAGCGAGATCGAAAAGGTCTGTAGCTATAACGACCCGAAAAGCTGATGTAGCCCATACAAGAGGAGATATCTAGGAATAGGTAGGGCACTGTTAATGGACACATATTGCAAAGGGACTTGTGTTTGCAAGATCTTTAAGATAAAAAGCAATCCTTGTAGTGAGACACCCCCTTTAACTAATAGGAACCTAATGATATATGAAAATAAAATGATACATTGTTGCCTTAGCCCAGTTAAATGACAACACTTAACTCTTTGAGGTTTCCAAAAATAAATTCATTCAGTATATTAAGCTTACTATAATTATTCTGGACAACTTTAGACCATCTACAATTGCCTAGACTGAATACAGTGAGTCACATACACTAAATTAATTTTTTTTTGGGAAAGATGATAGAGATCAGTGTTGTCATTAAATTGTGCTAAGGCAACAATGTATTATTTTATTTTTATACATCATTACCTACTGGACAAGTAACATCCATTGCATTGATATTTTTTAATAATACATCTTCTTATAGTAGCTTCAGTGTTTTTTTTTTATTATTTTTCATGAGCTGTTTACATTTTTCAGCTTATTTTAATGAATGTTATTCATGGCCTAGGAATGTGCAACTTAATTGCTTTAGGGATCTTGTTATGGCTTAATTAACCCACAAATGACTTCTTCTTCTTCTATATAAATGAATTGGAATCTTGTAAGACATTTGGATGAAGAACGACTCAAGGTGTGAAGATTCAAGCTAAAGTATTTTAGGGAAATACTTCTATTTTATTGGCCAGTGTTAACCATTTTTTTCCTCGAGTATGTAACCTTCTGGAGCTTGTTTTTTTCCCTGGAACACAATTCCGAATCAACATCAATTCAATAACCCTTTCCCTTTTGAAACACCTCCTAATCTAGACATATTGAATGACGTGAGTCGTAGTATTACACAAATCTCTAGACTTTTGACAATACCCACTAGTTTATATTTTCGAAGTCTGTGTAAAGTTTTGACCCAAAAAATCAATTTGTTTATAATAATGTTGACTATCCATTAACTAGTAGTTATTTCTGTATTTTGTTGGTTTGCCATTGCACAGAAACAAGGTGAGGTCAGTTGGTTGTAATGGACATTTTGGAATAATAATTAGTGTTGAGCGATTGCGTTGGCTATCGAGATCGATCGATAGTCGATAGTCGGACGCTATCGATAAGGTTTTTCGATAGTTGAGCCTCCGATTATGCACGTTACCATTAAAGTCTATCGGAGAGCAACAACACCTTCATTATTACAAACCCAAACAAGGCTTGAGAATCTGAACTTAACATACCACAACAGTCCAATATGGATACGTGCTACATCTTAAGGCAACACACCTTAGTTTATAAAGTCACAGAAAAAAAAGTCACAGACCATTCAAATATCCCTTGTCTGTACCACAGCATGACCCTTATACCTGCATCACCACAAATTAAAAGTGCCAGAATGCAGTATGATTTGAACCATCAATGTTACTTGAACTGGCCATTGAATACCCTGCCTGAACGCAGCATGAGCCCGAAACCACATGACCCCCCAGATTAAAAAGTGACAAGCAAAAAGGAGTCTTTCAACCACCATATTTATTGAATGGGACACTAACTATATCAGTCCTGTAGCTCAGAAGACAAATAAACCTGTCTACCCCCAGTTTAACAAAGTCTGGAAAAAGGAGTCTTATCACCACCATTTTATTGAACTGGACCATTGAACTAGACCTGTCCTGTGCCCCAGCATGAACCAGGGCCGGAGTTATCCGTGGGTGCTGTGGAGAGCCCAGGCTGGCTCCGTCCATCTATTACCTACGCAGTTAAAACAAATGCCCTGATGAGGCAGCAAACAAAAACTTCGTCTAAGCAGAGTGCGGAAGCGGAAGTGTGAGAACTCCATCCCTTCCCTCATACCACAGTCAAGACCTGGGTACGCATGCCGCCTCCGTATGAGTGCGGACCAATTGAGCTTCACTTGAAATACTTGTTGTTAACGTCCTGTAACACCCAGGTGCCCTTTTGCGTGGCATACTTTTCTCATTTACATCAACTGATGGGGAAATTGCTCTGTACTTTGTTTCTCTGTCCGTGCTCCATACTCCATGTCCTCTGAATAACCCTTACATCTGGTCAAGTTTTCCTGTACGCCTCCCCTTAGTACAAATTCAGGGGAATTTTTTTACCACTATTCTTGTACATTGACAAGTTGTTTTAGTAGTTTAAATTCTAGAAAACACATTTTTTAAAATAGGATGGAATTCCCATCATGTCTTTGTTCTCTTATTATTTCAATGTATTAAAGGGGTTGTCTCAATACGGGATTGATAGCTATGTAAAGATCTTCAAAACCAATCATTTTTTGCAATATGTGTTCCATTAACAGTGACCTACCAATTCCAGTTTCTGACCAGACATCATCACCCTTGAGACACCTTGACAATTGTGAAGAACAAATGTCCTTTAGAAAACAACATTTTTTTAGATAGGACCTGAAGTATAGCTGCATGTCACAGCAAAATGCCCCCAAAATTCAAAGCAAGATCCTTGACCACTTTGGACAATTGTGAAGAACAAATTTCTGTTAAAACAACATTTTTTAGAATAGGACCTGTAAGTATATCTGCATGTCACAGCAATATGCCCCCAAAAATTCAAAACATAACCCTATGAGCCACTTTTGACAATTGTGAAGAACAAAATGTCTAGTAGAAACAACATTTTATAGGAATAAGGAACCTGTAGATGCTGCATTTCCAAGCAAAATGCCCCCCAAAAATTCAAAGCATGACCCTTGAGCCACTTGGTCAATTGTGAAGACAAATTGTCTGTTAGAACAACATTTTTTTTATAATAGGAACCTAGTATTGCTGCATTTCAGAGCAGCATGACCCAAAAACTTAATAAAAATGACGTCTCAGCCACTGTTAAAAATTGTGAGGGAGAAATGCCACTTAGAAGCCACATTTCTGTTCAAAGGACATATTAATTGCTGTATCTCACAGCTACATGACCCCAAAAATTATAAATAGTACGTTCGTCCAGCCACTGTTAAAAAGTGGTGAGGGAGAAATGGCCACTTAGAAGTGCCTACATTTCTGTTCAAAGGACCAATAATTATAGCTGTATCACACACAACATGGACCTCAAAACCGATTGACAAGCGGAAACATCTTAAGATAAGTGAGTAAATGGAATACTGTGTGTCATGAAATACCTTGCTGCTTTTACAGTCTCCTCACAGCAAAAGAGAAAAAAAGAGAGAAAAGATAATAAAAATTGCAGTAAGAAAAGAGATCATTTAAAAAAAAAGTTTTTCAAGAGGACCATTTCTGTTTGAAAAAGGAATTGAAGTAGACCGGCAACTAATGGGGGCGTGACCTCAAGCAATTGGGGCCACAACATCATCAGAGTCATGCAGATTCATCTGATGAAAGTCAAACGATCCACATTATCTGTGGAAAGGCCGGTTTCGTTTGTCTGTAAGAACACCTCCAAGCTGTCTGAAGGTCCGACTCAGATTTGAAGCTGGCCAGCTGTGCAGAGGACAACACATCTATGGCTTTGACGAGCCAGCTCGGCCATTCGTCCATTTTTTGGATACCCAGAAAGTCTTTGGGTCCGGAACACATGCAAAAACATCGGTGTTGAGACGCAGATAGTCCGTGCACCATGATCTTAAGAGCTGATCTCTGTGTGTTGGATGTGTGCCCTGCATATGCATGCTTGGTGAGTTGGTAACAACAGATTGGCCAGAGGTCCCCATTAGCTTCCTGCCACCGTTGCCTGCTGCTGCCGCTACTACTACGCCGACTTGCACTCTACGGCTGTCACGGTTGCTGATGTGTTCCACTGGTGACATTTGGGGAATTGGGAAGCAGACGCAACCGATGTCTCAGTTGAATCAATCACAAGGGTCTTCATTTCCTGCATTTTACTCTCATTTGGGTGGTGGTGGAAGGAAAGTGCTGATTTTGTTTTTGTACCGGGGATCCAGGAGGGTGGCCACCCAGTAACTGTTGTTCATGTTGATGCCTAATGCGAGGATCATGTTGGAGTAAATGAGCATCCAAGCACCATTGAGAGATGGAGCCTTGATTTCCCCAAGTCCTTCGGGTACGAGGGCACTACAAACATGATCTTCACATCTTCCCTCCTTCCGCCTCAAATTCGCCGCCAACCCTCATCCAGGCAGGGACGTCGGTAACTCGGTGTCTAGAAATACCTCCTCCTCCTCTCCACCTCCTCCTCCGCTGCCTCCGCACAGCTTCAACACAGCCCTGACTTGCCTGAATGATGCACCCTGAGAGCTGATGCGCCACCATTGCACTATACTCTGAGACCCCGGAACTACTGCCTAATGAAGACCGATGAAATTGGAAACAGTCGGGCCTTGTGGATTGACGGAGACAAGGCTCGTGTCCGCATCTGTGTCCGTCTCCTCTCCTCCTCCGTCGCTGGCGGGACCTGTTGTTTCAGAGTGTTCCCAACGATCGCTCCAGAACTAAGATCACCACAATGCTCATGCTGACAAGGCATTGTCCGCACTGACCGTTTTGGTGGCTTCTTCAAAACAGGCAAGGATGGTACAGAGCTCTTTCACCTGCCGCCACTCGTCGTGGCTCAACACCCCAGTCCCGCCCGCTGCTTGTTCAGGTCATGTGTCACTTCCGTACTGGCGTAATGGCATTGCGCTGCTCGCACAATTGCTGGAGCATGTGAGGTGGAATTCCAGCGTGTTGCCACACCCAATGAGACGTTTGACGGGGAGGCCGAGCGACGCTGCTACTCAGCCAAGGCGGGACGAACGGGTGCGAACGCGGAAGTGGCGCACTCAGACCTCGAGAGCCCTTCTCAGCAGGAAGTCAGACCCGGGTCATCCTCATTAGAAAATTTTCTCGACGAACAAGGTTCATGCGACATGTGCCAGGCAAGGGATGTGCTCCCAGCCTACCGAACTTAAGGGGCGGCCAGCAGATTTCGCCCCGTTATCGCAACACCACCTTGCCTGTACAAGGTTCTTGGCACCCAGCCAGCGCTCGTTCTCGGTTGCCGGCGAGCCGTCCACATGCTCCTGACCTGTGTGATGGACGACTCCAAGCAGATTACTTCAAACACGGCCTGGTTTCTTCTCTGGGCACGTGATGCAACCCGAGGACCTTGGGGGAAAGCGCCCTGCACCATCCCTGCGGTTTTGGAGAGCTGCGCCGACCTGGGAAAAAAAAAGGAAAGCCACCGTACACCCCCAAGACATCCACCCCAGCTCAAACCAGGAGCTGTCACAGAGATATAGCGGCCTTGGCCGTGCTTACTAGTCCATGTGTCGGTGGTGAGATGACTTTTTCCAGACACAGATGCAGACACAGCGCTTGAAATTTTAGATGACACGTGCATGGCCAGGCAGGGATGGCTTTTCCCTGGCAAAGAAATGCCTGCTTCGGCCATCTGTATTGGGGCAAGAAGCGAGGGCCATGACGTGGTGGACCCCATTGTGTCCACCAGACGGAAAGGCAACATTTCCAAGGCCAAAAGCCTGGCATTGCTGACACTCAGGGCTGTTGGCTTTGTGGATGGTTTTGGGTTGAGTGTTTTTTCTTCTGCTCCCAAACCTGGAAGACAGAAAGCTGGCTGGCGAGACTGTCGCTGTAACGGGCATGCAGATCGTCAAAATGGCGGAAGGAGAAGGGGTATGGATGGTCTTCCCTGGGTGGTGCTGGTGGTACTCTCGGGGGCGACGGTGAGGCTGAAGCGAGGCTGATCCCTGATCATGACTCTGAGAGACATGGGCAGCTGAGGAACGCTTGGTGGTGGCGGAGGAATGAGTAGGTTGGAGACAGAAGTGACAATGGTTGGAGGCCCGGCGTCTGGTCTGTGGCCCTTTTTTGGCCAAGGGTTCCCTCCTTTTTAAAATCTGCATTCGCTGCATGTGAACTAGAATGTTGGTGGGGGTTTAACCAAATTAAAGGGTTTTTGCCCCCTACTTATGGGGTTTTACGGAAAAGGGGCTTATGCATCCGGGGTAAATTTCAGGGGGTTTGGGTCAAAGAAGGCCCAGGCGGGGAGGGTCCGGGACCTTTTTGACGGCGAAAAGCGAGGAGGGGGTTTGCGCTGCCCGTGGCGGGCGGACTCATATCAGCGGATTTTCTGCGACCGCCCCCCTTTTTTTTGGGCGGGCCCCTTTTGGGCCCCTCCCCCATCGTCATTCCCCCTCGCCCAAACTGAGGGAACCCGTCGAAGCAAATTCTGCGGAAAAGCCCAGGATGGACCCGCTATTCGTATTTTCATCATCATAACCGGTAAATTGGTATCCTGACTTTCTGCTTCCAGAAGTTTGGGCTAAAAGAAAGGGGCATGAAAGGGATTGCCGGACCGCCCGGGATTTTTGCCGATTGAGGGTTTCCCTTCCCCTTCCTCGATGGCAAAGAAAATGGGCGTCAGAGGGACAAATTTCATCCTCTTGATTTTTTTAAACATGCCTTCTGCCCCCAAAAAGGCATTTTGTCATAAAAAGAGGTCCAGAAATGGTTACCCACAGGGGTGGGTACACGAGTTGACATTTGGGCTGTTTTTTTTCCATTTTGGGAGGGGATGCTGATGATGCTAAAGACGACATTTGGGGCCCGTGACTGCGAGGACAAGGAGGTAAGACGCTAGATGCAGGTTGTTTAACCACGAAGGCCCTTTGGCGACGATGTTCGAAACTTAGATTCACGGGGCCCATAAACCCCAGGTTAAAGGGCCCTGAAGGCCCTGCAACTGCGACCCGTTTGGCATGCGTGTTGTCGCCAGCATGGAAGGGCACTTCTCTCTACCCCTTTCCTTTGCTACCCCCCTCTTTGCTCCCCTTCCCACTGAAATTTGCTCCATGTTCAAAAAATATAAAAAATTTTGAGAAGGTAGGGAATTTTTTTGGGAATTTTCTTTTTTAAAAAGACTGTAAATCACAGCAAATTCTCAAATCCCCCCAATAAAAAAACCAAATTTTGCGGGATTCAATTTAACTGAAAGGGGTTGTTATCAACAAATTGGACGGGGGCAAATTTTCCAAAAAAAACTTATCTTTTATTTTTTGGGGTATAATAAAACGGTATTTTGTGCACCTTTCCAATCACCTGTGGTGAAAATGAGAATTGCTGTTCTTATGATATACATGGATGCTGCGTCAATGAACAATGCTGGGTTGTGCAAAAGTCAAAAAACACGTAACTGTTTTAGTTTTTGTATAATAAGACGGTATTTTTGCACCTTGTCAATTCACCTGTGGTGAATAAGAATTGCTGTTTTAAAGATTTACGGGATCTGCGTCAATGAACATGCTGGTGTGCAAAAGTCAAAAAACACGTAACTGTTATGTTTTCGTAATACCACGGTTATTTTTTGCACCTTGCATTCACCTTGTGAGTATAGTATTGGTTGTTTTAAATTACGTGGATGTCTGCGGCGTCATAACAATGCTGGCTGCTCAACAAGACACAAAACACTAACTGTTATGTTTTTTCATATGATACACGGTGATTTTTGGCAACAACATCCTGTGCTGACTACAATATTGCTGGAATTGAATTTAACTGCAAGTGGATAAAGCAACATCACAGGTTAATGGGTAAAATAAAATGAACACATATCTGAAATGTATACTGATAATAAAAGTGGAGTTTTGAACCTAACAAGAAGACCCTGCAGTTACTAGACAATGATTTGTATCCATATAAGGACAGGCTGCCCCATATCCAGGAAATATTTTCAATAGCAAACTGTTAATATAAAGATGTTTCCACTACAATGTCTACACTAAGTCTTGGTGAACTTTATCCCATGTGTTCTTTATAGATAGAGCTTGTCTGTGTTCGCCCGCGGGCCCCCCCACTGCTCCCCCCGCCGTGAATTTACAGCGGTAGATGCTCCTTTAAAATTCTCTACCTAACTACATAGAATCTTCAAATCTCTAATATCACTTAATTGGAAGGATCACAGCTAAATAGTAGAGGTTTCTCTGTGCAGAAATAGACTAATTTCGCTGAGCTGTTTGGGCCACAGGAAGAGCGCAGGTCCTATCCCTATAGACGCTGATAGACACTGAGCTGAAACAGAAACGCTGTTCTAAATAAAACGAGGTCATGGGATTTTTCCAGCCAATCGCAACCATAACATCCCATCCATGACGTCGCACACACATCTCATCCCGCTCTATCTGTAACCGGATTTGCTGCCGCCAAAATTACAGGAACTCCGAAAAGCCGCGATCTTAATAGATGATGCTCAGATTTAACCTTATTATCGCATGATCTGGAAATTTCGATCACCGATAAAAACCATTTCCGATTCAACTTTGTCGATAAAAATCGCTCAACACTAGTCATGACAACTAGCTGAAATCTATGACATCAGGGCCGCCATCAGAGATTTTCAGGCCCCCTACAGCTAAAATTTCTGGCTCCACCTGTCAATCAACTCCGCCTCCTGTCGACCCTCGACTCTGCCCCATCAACCCTCGCGTGCCCAACCCAAAAAATTTTATTTATACACACATGCATATATAAATATCACACAAACACACCCATATATATATACATATACTTACACATAATATACATACACACCCACATATACATACATACACTATATGTACTACAAATATACACACACATACACATAACACCACACATAATATACACATAATAACACACACAATACACAACACCATATATACAGACACACACATACACACAGCATATATAGACAAACACATATGCCACTGTGTGCCACTGGTATGTGTGCCGTGTGTATATATAATATGCCTCAACCCGTCGGTGCACCCCAGGTTGCACAGTGTAGTTTTTTTCAGAAATAGGTTTTTTTGTGCGAAGTTATACGTTGTAATTTTTGGCATATACTTGCCTTTTAAATATGTAGGGAAGGAAGGATCCTCCATTTTTTGGTTTTCTGCACCCCGACCACTTTCACAACTGTATAATAAGTGCAGTATGCTTCAGGGTTGGTGTGTTTTTTTTATTTTTCTCTCTGGATAATGGAGGTTGTTGACCCGTGAGAGCCTGAATTTGGCTCTTTTGAGAGTAAAGATAAGAGTAGGACCACACGTCTTGAGATCCGTTGTAAGCTTCGTGGGTGGCTTAGGCATTTTTTGTATCAAAACTGTGTGAACTAAAGAATCTCAAAGTTTTTTCATGTATGAGAATATACACACACACACATATATAGACACACACATTTACACAAACATATACACACACATATATACAGACACACACATACACAAACACATATAACAACACATAAAAACACACACCATATAAAGACCACACATATACGACACACACATATATACAACACACACATACACACACACATATACAGACACATGTACACAACATATATATTCATAACAGTTCACGATCATGAAGAGTATGTTTTTGACCTTAATATACTATCAGCCCTGGTCTCACAGTGAGTCTACTCACTCACATTGAAATTCTGCAGGATTGGTCATTTTGTTGCTGTTGGAGCTGCTCGCGTGAACTTAAAATTCGTGTAGCTGCAGATGAACTGACCAGCACACTAGGCGGGACCCTGTCACTCACTGTGGGCAGTTGTCATGGCTGAACGTCTTGACTCTGCAGGACCTTGTGCTGATCGTGGGCTTGCAGTGCTCCAGCATCCTGACAGTCAGGAACTTGCACTTATGTATACAAGCAGCAAGCACCATAACCTCGCCCTGCTCGCCTCCCTCCCTCATGAGCACGTCCCAAATCCGAGCAGTCACCCACCCCTCACTCCCTCCTACCCGTATTTAGAACAGACAAATGTGGGAGTATTTGAATCAGGGCGGGACTCACTGATTAATTTGTTTGATGCCCCACCCGCTGCTGAGGAAGGAGGGTAGACCCAGCTGCGCTGAAGAAGTTAATCACATATATGGAAAGCTGCTGTGCGCAGCGTGACGCAGCACGGGTCCCCCTGACAGGGCAGACAGCTGACATGGTAGAGAAACAGTTCTGTGGCCTATCCTCTCTACCATTTACTGTGAAGCAGGGGGCGGTACCTACCACGGCGGCGGCCCCTACCTGCTTCACAATCTGGGCCGCGCCCCGTTACAGTAGTACTGGCTGTACCCCCGCTAACGGCGGCCCTGTCTATCAGCATCAAAAAGCAATCCTGCCACATTGTGAAAAAATAATATTCGGCTGGTTCAAACTGATGGCCCTATAAAAAATGTCTCATTACCAGGTGCCACAGAAGAAAAATTTTAGATGGTAAAACCAGTGAAATGTCTCAGACCTTCACATTCTATATTATTTGAAAAATGTTTTTCTGACACTTGTCAGCTAACTAAACTTGGCTGTTCGCGCTGCCCACTAATATATTTCACGTCCGTGCACGGCCTTTCGACCACAACTGCGCTTTGCCTTTCTTCTTTTGTTTGAACACTTCCGTGTAGTCCCTGAATCTTTATTGATTTCTGGCCAACGCCTTGGTCAGAAATCCTCCAGCACTCATAGTGGTTAATCCGCTCTCTGGATTGACAGGTTCTGCTTCCAATCCCTGCTCCCCTTCTTCCTTTCTTTTCCTATATATATAGCCACTGCTTTCCTCTTCCTGTGCCTGCTATATTGATCTGGTCACTATATTAGCCTGTTCTCTTGCTATCCTCTGTGCTGTTTAACTCTGCTTTCTTTCCATTTTTTTCCATTGCCCTCACGACTTTGTACTGCGCTGAGCTGCCCCAATTACCAACCGGACTTCCGGATCTACGTCTTTGTGTTCTTTGTTTGTTCGTCTCTGTCTGTCACAACCTCTCAGGTAGTCCTTGAGTCTTTCTGGTTAGGGCGGCCTGTTAAGGAGCAGTTTCCCCAAAAGCAGGAGAGAGGCTGGAATCAGTGTCCGGGCCACCACTTGTCTGCGCCTGCTTGTGTCCCTGACCATCCCCAATATATAGCAGCGCCAATTCCAACAAATTTCCCGGCGGTTTCTGGTGGAATACCGACCTATCGGTTTCTGACTCGCCTGGACGAATATAACAACCCAATTTCAGACATGGCGGGTCTTTATGTCCCAATCTCGCTTCGTCTGAAAGCTATGTCTACCCCGGCCCTGAGTCCAGCCAGTCCCATCAGTACCACACTTGCTCCTAGGGCCTTTGGGACAATATTTTAGCACAAACCTAACATGGTGTTCCCTGACTGTTTCCGACGGTAACCCCTGATAAATTTTGGACCTTCAGGGAATCTTGCACCCCTGTTTTTTCGGATTTCCTCCCATTTTCCTATAGAAGCTGAGAAGGTTGGCCATGGCGGTGTCACTACTTCATGGGCCAACTGCATGTCTGGGCACCTAGATGGCATAACCCCCGAGGCCCCAAAAGGAAATCGTGGATAAATTTTTTTCTAGCACTGGCCAGATTTATAATGACCCCAATCGTGCAGTCTTAACTGACAACATGCTCCTGTCTATCCAGCAAGGTCGCCGCTCAGCTGGGATTATTGCTCCGAATTACCTGCCAATGGAGTTCCGGTAATTGGGTGCCTGACCAACCCCTCAAGACCCTCTTTAGACAAGGGCTGTCCGAGGCAGTGAAGGTTGCTATGGTCAGCCATCCTATTCCAGAGACTTTAGAGGATTTTATGACTTTGGCTATATCTATTGACAGGAGGATGAAGGAGAAACGCAGGGAAAAGATTGGGGGGGTCCACTGGGCAGTTCAGGGCTGACTCTCCTGTCCAAACTTTCTCTGCTGTTTCTGCTACAACTTCTCCTCCACTACCTTTGCCACCTACCGCCTGGGGTTCAGGAGAGGAACCTATGGTATTGGGCTCCATGTCGGCGGCTATCAGAAGGAAACATTGGGTGAAAAATGCGTTGTGTTTCTACTGTGGAGAGTCTGGTCATGTCCTGAGGAGCTGCCCCTCCAGGCCCAATTCCCTGTTGGAAATCAACAAACGCCTGAAGAACGTCAGGAAGGATAACTCAGGCATACAGGTACCCCCTAATTTAGATAACCGGCTTTCCTTGCCTGTAACCCTAATCTTTGGGGCCAAGAGTTTTGCTTGCCATGCCTTGATCGATTCAGCAGCTGACGTTAATTTTATTAGCATGGCGGTGGCCCAAGCCTTAGGGCTAGAACTCATTCCGCTATGTTCTCCATTTTCGGTTTCAGGCACAGATTCTCCCCCCCCCAAACGGAGGGAAGGATAAAATACCATACCGCCAAAATAACCTTTAATGTTGGATGTTTGCATTTTGAACAACTGTCTTTTTTTGTTATGAAGAGACTTACCATGGACATTATTCTGGGTTTACCCTGGCTATGCCTCCATAATACAGTGTTCGACTGGAGGAATGCTGAGTTGATAAAAAGAGGGAACTCATGTGGTGGTCTTTTGAAAACTGTACAGTCATTGGTATGCTCTATAAACGATAATCATTCCATTCCCGACTTTGTCTGTGATTTCAAAGACGTCTTTGATGAGACTGTTGCGGATATTTCCCGCCGCATCGGCTGTATGACTGCGCTATAGACCTCGTTCCGGGGGCAAAGTTGCCTAGGGGTCGTATTTTCAACTTATCTACCCTGGAGCGAGAATCTATGCGTCAATCTATTAAGGAGAGCCTGGAATAGGGTCACATATGACCGGCTATCTCGCGGGTGGGCGCTGTTTTTTTCGTTGTTGAGAAAAAAGATGGAGGCCTCTGCCCTTGTATTGACTATAGGGCGCTCAATAAGATAACAAAAAAAGATCAGCATCCTCTTCCCCTGATCTTAGTAATCAGGTTGTGGGCGCCCAATGGTTTTTCAAAGGCGACCTTCGAGGGGGAGGGGGGGTTTCAACCTGATTCGGATCAGAGAAGGGAACGAATGGAAGACGGCCTTTAATACCCCTGAGGGGCATTTTGAATACTTAGTCATGCCTTTCGGTCTTTGTAATGCACCTGCCGTCTTCCAACGATTTGTTAATAAATTTTTTCGGGGAACTTCCAGGTCTTTTCGTAATTGTGTACCTAGATGACATCCCATATTTCCCCGGATTAATCCCCCATCGAGGTCAGTCAGGGAGGTCCTCCCAGGTTATGTCAGAATCAATTAGCCCAAAATTGTCAAAATGCTTTTTGGAGTCCAGGAAAAGGGGTTTCCCGGGGTCAACAGATCCCGTTCTATAAGTAGGGATTAAAAAAAGGTTTCGATTTTAACCTACCACCTTAAAAGGATCCAACGTTTTTTGGGTTTTGCTAACTATATGGCAAATTTATTAAGAATTTTTTCCCTGTTTGTTAAACCCCTTTACTGACCTTACTAAGAAAGGGGAGTGACCCTGCTCCTGGACACCAGAGGCCGGGAAAGATTTGCTACTTTGAAAAAATATTTTTCGTCCGCCCTGTTTTGGTCCACCCGGAAACCCAGAACAACCTTGTTGTAGAGGTAGATACATCCGAACAGGTTAGGAGCCGTCCTGTCCCAGGAACTGAACCTTAACCAATCTCGCCCCATCCCCTTTTTTTTCTCCGGGGAAATTCCCCCGCCGAACAAACTATATATGGTAACAGGGAATTGCTACCATTAAAGGGGCTTTTGAAGAGTGGGGGCACCTTCTAAAGGGGGGCCAGGATGGATAAACCCTAGTATGGCCCCCAAAAAATAAGGCCACTGTTCTCACTTATCAAGACAAAAACAAATCCCAAAAGGAGAAAAAAATTAAAAAAAAACTTTTAATTATATACCAAAAAAAATTTTAAAATGGCGACAAAAACCCTCAAATCCGGGGGAAAAATAGACAATTAAAACTGATCCCATAGAAAAAGGAACGGCGGATAACACTATTAACCCAGGTACTAATACCTGCTGCCTAAACCGGTTTATCGTCCCGAAAAAAAGGACGGTCCCCAAAACCCTATCCCTTACAGAAAAGCCCTATTAACCCCTCACAATTGAAACTCCCAACATGTTTCGATCCCCCTAATCAAAGTCCCTCAGGGGATATAATATGGGAAAGATATGTCACTTGTACAAAAAATTTACCCACATGAAAAATGACAACAAGCAAACGTTTGTACTGACACACAAAAAAGCATACAACAAAGACAATGCAAGAGAGATTTGACTGACACAAAGGCATTCAAACTCTCAATGAAGAAAATGCAAAAGAGGTTTGTACTGACACAGGCAATTTAAAATATGCAAGATAGCTACTTTATCGGGCCCCTTGTGACTTCCTCATTCTTTCTTAAAGGAAATGCGATAAACGAAAAAATACAAAATAAATACCAATTGAATCATTCACAGATAAACAGAAGCTCCAAAACCAAGATATCACAAAAGAGTTTCCCTTAGACCCAAAAGTCCTGTTAGGAAGGTCATCCACTCTTGCCCTTTTATGACGAGTGCAAACTGTCAGCAATGCAGGGGCGGAAGCCGACAGCTGGGGCCCACAGTTTATAAGGCTCTGTCCGCCCCGGGAAATAACGACCAGGGGCCCCAGAATATTGCACGGGCATCGATTGGCGCCCATAGCAACCGGGTTCCCCTTTAGATCGTGGCAGGTATAAAATAAGCAGTCCTTCAAACTGGGGAAAGCTTATTATCAAAACAACAACAAAAAAAAAAGAAATCGTTTGGGTTTTTAAAATTGGGCAATGCCCCAAGAATAGATTGGGGCCATAAAAAATGGCACCGTCGGGGTTTGGAGACTTAGACAAATTCTTATAGTGAAAAAATACGAAAGGGAGGAGGGGGTAAAGGCGAAAACTGTTTTTTAAATGTGCAACAAAAAACCTTGCTCATTGAGGCCTTTTGGGTGTGAGTGCTTGAGGGTGAAAACCCAGAAGGTTTCCTTTGAAGCAATTCTAAACAATATTGCCTTTTCGTAGGACGTATGATATGAAAATTCCCAACCATTTAAAAACTTTTGGGGGTCACCATTATGAAATTCCCAAAAATGACGGGGACACACCCGGGTCACGCTCATGTCAAAATGTCGCCCAGATGTTCCATTGGGCGGCGAAGCTTCAGGCTTTTTCCGAGTATTTCTGTCCACAAGACATACAATAAGGTACACCACATTTGTGTTTTGCAATTTAATAAAGTGTTTAATGGAAAAGTTCTTATTATTCCCATGCCAGAGAAAAATTTTTCACAAAGGGGCATGCCACACGTAAGCATCAAAACAACCAGTAGGTTTGGAAGCCACGTTCAGATCGTGGAAACGTGAAGTGGCTTTGGACCACGTATCCCTTAGCTCCTACCTCTTCTATAAGTGGGAGGGGAAATCACCGACACCATTTTATGTCGGGATCCATCTTCAACACATCCCGTGTCTCTGGAGATGTTTTAAAACCATGGTGCCCTTAAAAAGGGCCCCCTAGAACGTTCAAGGGTAGTTTGTGTTTTTAATTTTGGGTAAAATCAATGCGGTCAGTTTAAGTGCATTTTGGAATGCCCGTGAAGACAGGGTCTGGATCCCCCCTTGCCAAAAAGGTTTTCCTCATGTCATCAGCCTGCTCCTGAACTAATCTCATGGAGCAATTTCTCCTGGGGGCGCAGTATTGCCCCTCGAGGGATCCCTTTTAGGGGGGGGATTACTTTCCCCCCCGCAGTAGTAAAATCAGGGCGGTGGTTTTACAAAAAACCCGTTGTTACAAGTTCACCTGATGATTTTTCGTGATGATACTCAAGGGAATGGGAGATGATCCCTGCAATTTATGGGTAATTTTAGCCCTAGATCGTTAACATTAAGAGCCTTACCATTTCACAAAATTTGTTGAGTGCCTTCCAAATGATAAAAACAATCAATGAACTATCCAAAGGGTATTTTCTCAGAGTGTAAGGGGATTATCCCCAAAAAAAAAAAGAGCTCCCACCTACAAGTTCAGAACAAGGAAGGCGCGGGCCCCTTCCCTGGCGTACCCCCCTAATGGGGTTTAAATCCTATTGTCAAAACAAAAATTCCCAGTGAGTACAAAATCCAACAATTTCACCACAAAATACTGTATTTTCAAAATGTAAACCCCCGGGGCTAAAAAGAAATTTTTTAGCTTCCATCCCCTTTTGTCTTTGGGGTAATCCCCTATACACTCTGGAAAAAAACCCTTGGACGATTCATTGAAATGTGTTTTCATTTGGAAAAGGGGTCTGCAACAAAAATTTTTTTGAAATGGTAGAGGGCCTTTTAAGTTAACGTCAAGGGGAAAATTCACCCCTGAAATTCAGTGGATCACTGCCATTCCTTGATGTAGCATCACGAAAAATACAAGGGAACTTTTAAAAACGGTTTTTGTAAAACCCCCCCCCCGTGAATCACTACTGCGGTGGGAAAGTAACATCCCCTGCCCCTAAAAAGGGGCATCCCCGAGGTCAATCCTGCGCCTCAGGGAAATTTCTCCATGGAAATTTAGTTTAGGGGACAGGCTGATGACAAGGGGGAAAAGCTTTTTGGCAAGGGGGTACCAACCATGTCTTACGACGGCATTCCAAAATGCCTTAAATTGACCGCATTGATCTTCTTACCCCAAAATTTTAAAAACAAACACTACCCTTGACCGTATCATAGGGGCCTTTTAAAAATGCGGCACCATCGGTTAAACCATATCCAGGCACTGGGATGTGTTGAAATGGGTCCGACATAAAAGATGTGTCGTTTATTTCCCATCCATCACTTATAGAAAAGGTAGGGCATAAGGGAACACTGGTCCCAAAACCACTTTACCGTACCCGATCTGAAACGTGGCGTCCAAACCTATGGTTGTTTTAGATGCTCGACGTGTGGCATGCCCCTTTGTGGAAAAAACCAAAAATTTTTTTCTGGCTAGGGGAAAAAAAAAACTTTTTTTTAAACACTTTACTTTTTCAAAACCACAAAGTGGTGTCCTTTTGTTTTCTATGTACAGAAATACTCGAAAAACTTTTCCCGACAGCTTTGCCGCCGCATATGTTTAACACTGGGCAATTCGCCTAGCGTGACACGGGTGTCACGCATTGGGAATTTTCATAATGGTGACCCCCCAAAGTTTTTAAAAAGGTTGGAATGATCATATATACCGCCCTACGAAAAGGCAATATTTTCAGAAATTGCTTCAAAAGAAACCTTCTGGGTTTTCCCCCTAAGACACTCCAAAAAAATGGCCTCAATACAATGGATTTCAGGGTTTTTACTTTAAAAAATTTTTACGCCATTACTACCCCTCCCCTTTTGTTATTTTTCTCCACTATAAGAATTTCTAAGTCTCCAACACCCCTGACCGGTGCCATTTTTTACTGGCCCCCAAACTATTATTGGGCATTGCCAATTAAAGCCAAGCGATTTTCTTTGTTTTTTGTTGGGTTTTTTTGTAATAAAGCTTTCCCCGTATCTGAAGGACTGCAAATTTTTATACCGACCACGAACTAAAATGGGGGGGAACCAGGTTGCCATGACGCCAAACGCCCTGTGAATATTCGGGGCCGTGGTCGTCATTTCCGGCGCAGGACACGAGCGCTTATAAAATATTCGGTCACTGGGCGGGTCTCCGCCCCCATAGCATTGCTAAGTTTCATCTGTCATACACAATGCAAAAGGGGATGCAACTTCCTAAACGGAATGTGGCTTAAAATAAACATCTTTCTGTGATATCTTAGGTTTTTGGGGCTTCTTGTTTATCTGTGAATGATTCATTGGTTATATTTGTATTTTTTTCATATTATCGTCATTTCCTTAATGAATGAACAGAGGGAAATCACCAGGCCCGATAAGTAGCTATCTTGCATATCTTTAATTGCCTTTTCAGTACAACCCTTTTGCATTACTTTATGAGATTTCCTTTAAAGCCCTTCTGTTCATAAAACTGATCTTTCTTGTTGTCATTTCATCTGGATACATTTTTGTACTATGACATATCTTTCCCATATTTTAACCCCTGAGGAGATCCTATTGATTAGGGAGGGTCGAACATGTTGGAGTTTTTAATTGTGAGGGATTAATAGGGCTTTTCTAGTAAGGGATAGGTTCGTGACGGGACCGTCCTTGTTTCGGGACGATAATCCTGGTTTAGGCAGCAGAGTATTAGCTACCTAGGGATTAATAGTGTTATCACAGCCGTTACATTATCTATGGTATCAGTTTTAATTGTCTATTCCTCTGGATTAGAGGTTTTTGTCGCCATTATATTTTTATTGGTATATACATTAAAAGTTATATTTTAATTTGTTCTCTCCCTGTTTAGGGATTTGTTGTTTGGCCAGGCATAGGGTAACTGTTCTTACTGATCATAAAAATCCTTTATATCTTGACAATGCTAAGCGATTGAACCCCGGTCAAGCTCGATGGGCTTTGTTCTTTAATAGATTCAACTTTGTAGTAACCTACCGTCCAGGGGCTAAGAATGTTAAAGCCGATGCCTTTTCCCGAAGTTTTGGTATGAGTGACATCTCGGAGGAACCGAAAAATATCCTTGCTCTGGGAGTAGTCGTGGCTACACTTACAACAGACTTAGGGCGACATGTATGAATCTCGGCACGTCGGAGCGCTCGTTTTCGAGCGCTCGAACGTGAAAGCTGCGCCTCATGTATGTCGGCACCCGAGGTGCGCTCATACATGCGGTGTAAAGTCCACCGCGCCTCACCAGTGTGTGAGGCGTAGTGCGGGACTTAGGCGCAGAAGGACTGCGCCTAACATGTATTCCGAATCGAGACAGGCTGGAAAACAGCGAGAAACATGTTAGTGAATAGCAAAAAGAGTTATCTTTCAAATGAATTAATGAATAAAGAGAAAAATCAAAGCTGTCTAAAAGCGATTAAATATATTGAAAAAGTTGATCATTTAAAATCAAAGGGAAAATATATAAGATTGCTAAAGAAATAAATATCAGCTCTCAGCTCCGTGAGGCATGGAGTATGAATTAAAAAAAAACGTTTTTATTTGGTGTAAAACATTATCTATAAAAGAGCTCAAACCTTCTAAAAAATACATGAATAAAATCACTAAGAAAAAATCAATAACGGCGCTACATCAGGAATTTGGATATTGAAAATTGCCGGGAAATACAGTAATTCAAATTCTGTAAGCTCTTCTCATTGGTCAGCATAAACCAGCCAATCAGAATAGGAGCGACAGTGACCCATTATAACCTATGGAGTAGTAATCAAATGAAAAGGCAAGACAGTTCAAAATAAAGTAAAAAGGCAAAAAAGAGCTGATTGGTTGAGCTAGCGGGAGTTTGGCTATCTCGGCCAATCAGAGTGCGAGCTACTTTGTTCCATTGCAGTCTATGGAGAGATCGGGGCAATGAAATCTCGTCTCTCAGCTCCGTGAGACATGGAGTATGATTAAAAAAATCATTTTTATTAGGTGTAAAATATTATCTGAAAAATAGCTAAAACCTTCTAAAAACATAAATAAATCAAATCCCTAGCAACGCGTTTGTCACCGAGAACGGCACTACATCAGGAATTGGGATATTGAAAATTGCCGAGAAATACAGTAATTCAAATTCTGTAAGCTCTTCTCATTGGTCGGCATAAACCAGCCAATCAGAATAGGAGCGACAGTGAACCGTTACAACCTATAGAGAAGTAGTGACCAATCACATGAAAAGGCGGGACAGTTCAAAATACAGTAAAAAAGGCAGAAAAGAGCTGATCAGTTGAACTAGCGGGAGCTTGGCTATCCCGGCCAATCAGAGCGCGAGCTACTTTGTCCCATTGTAGTCTATGGAGAGATGGGGGCACTGAAATCTCAGCTCCGTGCGGCATGAAGTACTAGTAAATAAATTGTTTTTATTAGGTGTAAAACTTTCTCTGTAAAAGAGCCAAAACCTTCTAAAAACATACATCCCTCAAATCCCTAACAACGCATTTGTCGCCGTCACCGGCGCTACATCAGGAATTGCGATATACAAAATCGCCGGGAAATATAGTAATTCAAATTCTTTAAGCTCTTCTCATTGGTCGGCAAAAACCAACCAATCAGAATAGGAGCGACAGTGAACCATTATAACCTATGGAGTAGTATTGACCAATCAAATGAGAAGGCGGGACAGTTCAAAATACAGTAAAAAAGGCAAAAAAGAGCTGATTGGTTGAGACCAGGCGGCAGATATGAATCCACCAATCATATGTAGTGCGTCTGTTTTGAGTGGAGCAAGAAGGGCGCCCTAAAAGTTATTACTGTCTATGGGAAATATTCTAGTACTGTGATTGGTTGGGGGGGAAGAGGGGCTCTTCCTGTTTAGCCAATCAGCGGGTGAGCTACTTATCTCATAGAGTTCTATGGGGAAAAGAAATGCAGAGCGAGCTCTGTATGTGATTGGTTAAAAGAGGTGCGATTATTTGGGCCAATAGGAGAGCGAGCGACGCTCTTATGGGTTTTCTAATGCAATCTATAATAAAACTGTACATGCCAGAAATCAAATGATAAGACTCACGAAGTTGTACCGTTCTCTATATAAAATGAACAATAATATGGGGGTAACAAAAATAAACAAATAAATATGAATTCAATGAATTTGTTTTTATTTCTTTATTTTCGTTACACCCATATTATTGATCATTGGCTAACAAAAATAAAGAAATAAAAATGAATTTTCAATAGCCAAATTCCTGATGTTGCGCCGGTCCCGACGACAAACGCGTTGTTAGTGATTTTATTTATGTATGTTTATAGGAGGTTTTAGCTCTTTTACAGATAATGCTTTAAACCAAATAAAAACAATTTATTTGCTAATACTCCATGCCGCACGGAGCTGAGATTTCAGTGCCCCGATCTGTCCATAGACTACAATGGGACAAAGTAGCTCGCGCTCTGATTGGCCGGGATAGCCAAGCCCCCGCTAGTTCAACCAATCAGCTCTTTTCTGCCTTTTTTACTGTATTTTGAACTGTCCCGCCTTTTCATATGAATGGTCAATACTACTCCATAGGTTATAATGGTTCACTGTCGCTCCTATTCTGATTGGCTGATTCTGCCGACCAATGAGAAGCGATTACAGAATTGAATTACTGTATTTCCCAGCAATTTTCTATATCGCAATTCCTGATGTTGCGCCGGTGACGGCGACTAACGCGTTGTTAGTGATTTGATTGAAGTATGTTTTTAGTAGGTTTTAGCTCTTTTTCAAATAATGTTTTACACCTAATAAAAACGATTTTTGGAATCATACTCCATGCCTCACGGAGCTGAGATTTATTTCTTTTGCGATATTATATATTTTTTCTCTAATTTTAAATGATCAACTTTTTCATTTACATTTAATCGTTTTTAGACAACTTGGATATTTATCTTTATTACTGAAATTTTTTTCTAGGCAACTCTTTTTTATTAGTGTACTGTTGTAACAGTCAACCGAGAGCACATTTTGCCCCATTCCATTACGTTCTCGCTTCACTTCGCCTCCTCCGGCTCATTTAGACCAGCTTCAACTAGGTCTGCCTGTCGGAGCTGTCGAACGCTGCAATGCACCGCACTTTGCCGACCCGCGATCATGCATGACTTGGAGTATTCGAATGTGGTGCGTCCCACCCCTGAACGCCCACACCGCACCCATTGCACGCCCCTTCATGTTAGGCGCATTCGAAAGTGGCGAAGGTTGCGCCTAACACCGCATCACTGCATCCGACAGGGGATTGGGATCGGTGAGGCGCAGTTTTCGCCAGAAAACAGGCGCAACTCCCGATCATACATGTCACCCTTAGTTTCTGCTATTGCAAACTCACAAGGCTCGGTCCCACCCAGACTACCACCCCAGTAAACTTTGTGTTCCATGTCACCTTCGTTTGAAAATTCTGGAGGAGGTTCACTCCTCAGTTCTGTCTGGGCATCCTGGCTATCCCGTATCTATTGGTGGCCTGCATGGCAGCGTGATGTCAAAGAATTTGTTACTGCTTGTGAGACTTGTGCCAGGGCAAAGGTACCACGACGCCTCCCCGAGGAATTATTGCACCCCCTCCCGTTTCCCAATAGACCCTGGTCTCACATCTCAATGGCTTTCATTACCGACCTTCCCCCCTCTAAGATAGGGCAGTGATTTGGGTGGTGGTGGACCGATTCTCTAAAATGTGTCATCTCATTACTTTGAAGAAATTACCTTCAGTCAAACTTCTCGCCGACTCCATGGTATTCCCTCCAATATTGTGTCTGACAGAGGGGTACAGTTTGTGTCGAGGTTCTGGAGGGCATTCTGTGGTAGATTGGGCATCCCTCTGGCCTTCTCATCCGCCTTCCATCCCAAGACTAATGGGCAAACTGAGAGACTTAACCAGTCACTAGAACAATACCTAAGATGCTACGTTTTGAAATGCCAGGAGAGGTGGAATGAATTTTTGCCTATGGCGGAGTTCGCCCTTAACAATCATGAGAATTCCTCAACAAAACTCTCCCCCTTTTACTGTAATTACGGGTTTCACCCCAGATATTCCGCCTCTACAGGTTGCGAATCTTAATTTCCCAGTGTAAAATCCGCCGTTAAGAAACTGTGCACAGTCTGGGCTAGGAGTCATTAGACTCTAGAAAAAGCCCAAGCTCAGCAAATCAATTACGCCAATAAAAAACGCCGACCCGGACTCGAATAAGTAGTCGGCGACATGGTGTGGCTCTCGACGAAAAATCTCCGTCTTCGGGTGCCATCTACAAAGTTCGCTCCCCGGTTTATCAGTCCGTTTGTTATCACTGAAATTATTAACCCCGTGTCTTTCAGACTCCGCCTTCCAAGTTCGCTCAGTATCCATCCGGTGTTCCACAAATCTCTCCTGAGAAAAGTACATTCCTGCTGTGGTCGGTCGCCCTCTTCCTCATCCTGTGATCATACAAGGGGAACTAGAATACGAAATAGAGCATATTATCGACTCTCGCAGGGTTCAGAACGCCCTCCAATACCTGGTGCACTGGAAGGGGTACGGTCCGGAGGAGCGGGTGTGGGTGGCATCTAGGGACTTGCATGACCCCAGACTGGTGACAAAATTTCACCAAGTCAACCCTTTCAAGCCAGGGGGATCTAAGCAGAGTCCGGTGGCCCCTCACAGAAGGGGGGGTACTGTCACTATAGTTAGCCTGTTCTCTTGCTATCCTCTGTACTGCTTAACTCTGCTTGCTTTTCGGTTTTTCCCTTTACCTCACGACTTTGTACCGCACTGTCCGTCCCGTTACCGACTCGGACTGTCTGACTACATCTTTTGTGTTCATTGTTCGTTCATCTCTGTCTGTGCACACCTGCTCAGTGTAGTCTTGAGTCTTCTGGTTGGGGCCGGCCTGTTAAGGAGTCGGGTTCCCCAAAAGGCAGGGACAGATGCTGGGATCAGTGTCAGGGCCCCACATGTCTGCGTCTTGTGTGCGTCCCTGACCATCCCTAACAATACCAGAACAGAAATATTGCAGAAACATTTTGAAGTACATAATTAGGTATTATGTAAAACTTAAAAAAAAACATAATTACTGTTTTTTTTTCAATTTCCCCAAAAGGTAATAAAACTAATCAATAAGTTAAATGTACTCCAAAAGTGGTGAAACTGGAAATGACATCTTATCCTGCAAAATAAATCCTTACATGGCCAGGTCGATAGGAGAGATAAACATTTGAGCCCTTTGGAAGGCAACAATGTAAAAAAAATCAAACATCCATAAGAGGTTAACCACTGTATAAATAAAATTTTCAATAACAAAAGAAATGTAGGTAACTTCCTAATACACTTAAAAAAAAAAAAAAATGTTTTCTGCCGGAGAATTACAACAAGTTGACATTCAGAGGCATTAAACCAATACAAAGATATTTCCCTGCTGAGAACTGGATACAGTTTAAGGCTACTTTAACAGAGTGGTATTTTAGTCAGTTTTTTGTGTTCTGTCCCCACATGAGGCGAATGAAGGTATAACTGGCTGGCAGATGATAGTGACTGGGAGACTTTCCTACCTTCGTATCCAGAATGTGGAGCAGACATGACCAAGCAGGCTCAGCTTAGTAGATATAGTAACACAGTGATATGAAACAGAATGTGGTTTATTCACCTTGGATACAGCAATAATCACTGATACAGAACTGTGGTTATCTCTGTAGTAGTATAAACCTTGGTGCAGATTGTTGCTGCTACTGCTGCTGTTGTTTGCTGTTCTGTTGTTTTGCTGTTTGCTGTTTTCTGTTTTTTCTGCAGTTTGCTGGTCAGAAATGTATGCTTCTGCTAGCCCAAAAGATGTGTGCTCCAGTCACATTAAGATGAAACAGGAACAGGAAGTGGAAGTGACTCAGCTAAGGCTAGCAAAAAAACACACTCCCTTAGAGAAAAACTTTACGAACAAAGACAGAGGGAGCACATGTAAATTCTGGTCAGCAGATGGCAGCACAGCAACAATACATAATAAAGAATGGATGGAGAAAAGGATGCAATAATATAAACAGTTGAATAACAATACCTATAACTGAGGAGAACAGCACACTCCCCGTCTGAAATTCCCATATGGGGATTTCACTATAAACCAATGTCTATAAGATATAGTCCACAACCTGTAACAAAACATGTTAGAATGCAATGTAAACACTAAGATAGTCCTGTTTCTCAACGTAGGTATATGGAATAAAGTTCGGTACTGTTCATCCTGCAGGAACATCCTCAATGGGCAGTATCAGAATGAGTTCGTTGATTGGCCTTGCAAATGTTTTAGGCTCACCCTTCCTGGATATCTTCAACTCCACCTTCCGGATCTTGCCATCTTTGCTGGGAAGAACCTTTGTAACTAGTCCCATAGGCCAGTCAATCCTTTCGGTTTGTTCCTTCATCAAGATGAGGTCTCCTTCTTTCTGATGTGGTTTGTGGTGTTGCCATTTCTTTTTCTTCGGTGAAATGTGGCTGGGTGGAAGGAGTGCATTGTGGAAACCCCAGGGAAGCGGCTGATGTGGAGGCAAATATTTTGCACCTCCTTTGTTAATTCCTGGTCCCAAATGATGAGTAGGTGACTCTGATGGAGATAATAACAGGCTTTGGTGGGTGTGTTGATCCAAGAGTTACTTTGTTTCACTATGGTTTCCTTGGGGTTCCAGTTGTTGATGAGCAGACTTTCGACTTGTTCTCCTAGCAATTTGGGATTCCTTGGGCGGAGGTTGTTAGAAACCATAACTTGGACTCTGACACAATGCAGATGGCACCCCAAGAAATGGTGGTCTCAGGTGTGGCCCCAAGACGATATGCGGGGCGTTTTGTGGGTACAGCAGTGGAGGCGGGTGACACATCTCCCTGTCAGTGAAGTGGGAAGTATTCCGATGTTGTCGCAGGCCTTGCTTCCTCCTCTGGCTCTAGAAGTTACTGGAGGCGGGTATGTAAGCTTCCATTGCTCTGGGGTTTCGCACCAAAGCAGCTGTCACTTCTTGTCGTGCCTGGAGCAGATCACTGTGGGTTGGTACTGCCATGAAGTTGGCCAGTTGGTACAGCCGTTGTTGTTGTTCTTCAAAACTGCTATGCTCATTAGGTGCTGACATCATATGTCTGTAGTGCTCTTCAGGAGTCTTTTGAGCCAATGGCTCCTCCAGCAAAGGAGTCTGAAAGTTTTCCTTCGGAGACTCGCTTCTGGCTTTCTTGCTTTCCAGTGGGCAATCGTTGTTACTGTTGGTAGAGCATTCTCGCTTCTTGCCTACAAAGTCATCTGTAGATGCAAAACTGAGCTGATGGCTGTTTCTCTTATTCTGATTCTTGGGCATAACAAGTTGGTGGCTCTGATGAAGGTTGGAGATGATGCTGGGAAGGTCGCTGTGATGTCTGCAAGATGTTTCTTGGAAGGAGATGTTTAAGTCCCAATGCGCCCGTATCCAGCACTCTTCGTTCTTTTTTAAGGATGGAGCCGGTTCTTCATGGTTGTTTTGGAATATTCTCTCCATAAATGTGACAACATGTTCTCTTATTTCAGGCTTGCTGTTTAGGGTACGCTGAAGAGAGTTAAATCTTGACAAAGCTTATGCCCGGTTATTTGGGAGTCTTAATCTGGAAGCTCGGAAGGGTAATGGAGGAACCCAGTGATCGGTTTCATCCTTAGAGAACTCACTGTCCATTATCTTGAGGAATTCTCTGTCTTCTACTGACAAGGCTACTTTATCATCATCCTTAGTTGTGAGAAACCCTGATCTCCCCAGATTGTCAGCATAGGGGGAGGGAATGATTTCAGGCAGCTGTATGAGTTCTGGGAGCTTCGCTTTCACCTCATAGTGATGAGGGCACGGCTTGATGTAAGATGTGCGTCCATCCCCTTGCACGTAAGTCTTAAAGGAGTCAATTCCTGGTTGATCTAAGCATACATTTCCTATGATTACCCATCCCAAGTCTAGTCTCTGGGCGTATGGGGCATAGTCAGGACCGTTACACTGTTGGCGCACCTTGTGTACCCTTAGATTGTCTCTGCCAAGTAGGAGCAGAATCTCAGCGTCCATATCCAAAGGTGGGATAACACTGGCTAGGTGCCTTAGTTGTGGTTGGTGAAGTGCAGCTTCTGGGGTAGGAATCTCATCCCTGTGATGTATATGGTCGCATTCGATGATTGTAGGTAGGGGTATCTCTGTATCCCCATTGATAGGAGAAGCGATGAATCCCTGTGCTCTTCTGCCACAAGTCTCTATGCTGCCTGAGCAGGTATTTAAGGTATAACGTTTTGTGGGTCCTTTGATCCCAAAGGCTTCGAAGAATTTAGGTCCGGCTAGGGACCGGTTGCTTTGGTCGTCAATGATCGCGTACATTTTTACAGCCTTTTCTGCATGACTCTCTGGGTAAACCTTGATAAGACATATTCTGGCACAAAATTTTTCCCATTGGCTATCTACACATACCAACAAGCAAGAGCAGGAAACATCTGTGGCAGTGTTAGCGTTTTTCTGTGGCTCCCCGCCATGGCTTGTAGCGGGAATACTGGTCACTGCAGTGGATGAATCGCTGGTGAGTGGGGTTGGTTGCATAGCTGTGCCATGTCTGTCGCTGTGACACTCCTCACACTTAATGGCGGATTTACAGTCCTTAGCCATATGCTCCAATGAAGCGCAGCATCTGAAACATACCCCTAGCTCAGTGAGGATTTTCTTGCGCTCCTGTATGGGTTTGGACCTAAATTCTCTGCATTTGTTTAGTGGGTGAGGTTTTTTATGAATGGGACATTCACGAGAGAAGGGCTTGTCTCCTGACGAGTTAGTATGGTGTTTACCCGTGGGTGCTGCAGGTGATGGCAGGTTGGTCTTTCTAACACTCACACTGTTCTTAAAGTCTCTGTGTTTCTGTGTGACACCTTCATACCTTGATGATGAATCAGCTGTAGTATTGAACTCCAGGAATTCAAGACTGGGGTCATTCCTCATCTGGGCCTGCTCATCGATGAACCTGCAGAAATGAATGAATGGAGGAAAGGTGACATCATGTGTCCTTTTGTATCTTGAGACTGATGTTGCCCACTTCTCTTGCAAACTGTAAGGCAGCTTTACGACAATTGGATTCACCCCATGGGCGGTATCTAGGTAGCATAGTCCAGACAGACGAGGGTCTCTTTTAGCGAGTTTCAGTTCCATGAGCAGATCACTTAAGTCCTGAAGCTTGTGGACTTCTTTGAGATTAATCTTTGGGATGTTCTGCAGTCTCTTGAATAGGGCTTTCTCTATCGCTTCGGCGCTGCCAAAGGTACGTTCGAGTCACTGCCAGGCAGCGACAAGACCTGCTTCTGCTTGTCCCACATAGACGGTTCCGAGGCTCTTGATGCGATTTGTAGAGCCTGGGCCCAGCCATTTGACCATGAGATCAAGCTCCTGCTCTGCGGTTAGGTTAAGGTTGGCGATGGCGGCATTGAAGGTTGCTTTCCAGGCTCAGTAGCTCTCTGCACGGTCGTCAAATTTTGAGAGACTGGTGTTGATCAGCTCCCTGCTAACCATGTACCTAGCGAACTCAGATATATCTGCTTTCTCACTGCTTGTTGCCGTGTCAACTCATGGTACCCCTTGGGTGTATGGGTTGCCTGGCGTGAAAGGGTGAGATGTTCCCGGGTAGAATGATGTTGCTGCAGGGTTGAGCTGTGGTTTAGCCTCTGGAAGTTCTGATGTCCGCTGCTCACGCTGTGGAACTAGGCCAGAAACACCTGAAAGCCATCTTCCTGTGATACCTGTCCCTGAGAAGGCACGTCTGGGTGACGATCATTATTTTGTATGGGATCTGTGGGTGGCACCAGAGATGCAGGTAGAGCTGACTTGGCGGTTTCAGTGCTGTCAACTTGAATGGTATTAGGAACAGAGGGCTCTGCAGATAATTGTTTCATAGTCACTGGTGCGATCAACTGGATTCTCTGTTTCCTGTGGCAAGCAAACTGGATCAAGACCTTGGCTCATTGCTCGCTCAAGTACCTTTACTTTGGCCAATGCGATTTCCTCTTCCATCTCTACTTGAAGAATCTTTATCCGAGCCTCTGCTTCTGCGTTTTCTCTTTCAGCCCGAGCCTCTGCACGTTTCCTTTCGGCCTGAGCCTCTGCTTCTGCACATTTCCTTTCGGCCTGAGCCTCTGCACGTTTCCTTTCTGCCATTACTTCTTTTTCTCTGAAGGCACGTCTTATTTTGGATTGCTCTGCCTCTATGCGGGCCTCTAGTATTCTGTCACTCAGGACTGAGCTTCTTGAGCAAGATGATTTGTATGTCCATGACGAATGTTTAGATGAGTTTGATCTGTGTGATCTAGTTTCCTGTAGATGAGAGATACGGAGTTCCGCTTTATCTTTAGCATTCTGCACCATGACGTCTCTTTCTCTTTCCACTGATTCTGCCTTGTTCAGCTCCATTAAGCTTTCATCGACATTAGAGTCTTTTAAGAAGGTGATATACTTTGCAAACAACCGCTTATATCTTTCGTGTGCTGTATTCAGCCATGCAACAGCTACTTGTAGGCTCTCGGCATCACCTTTGAAGGAATGAAAGCCCGACATAATGGAGGTAACTTGTTCCCATAGTTTTCAATGACCTTTAATGTCGGCTTGAGAGAGCGTTTTGGTCGTACAACTTGGTCTGCTGGAATTGTGAGTTCTGCTTCCTGCTCTTCAAAATCATCAGTATCAAGTTGTCCTTGCTGTGTTTCAACACGGGGAAATTGCACAAGCTGTTTTTCGGCCATTTTTATTTAAGGTGCACTGTCTCTTTAAGAAAACCAACTTTTGATTTGGGGGCTGAAAATCGCAGCACAGTTTCTATGGGACACCAGAATAAGATTCCCAGGGTGATTTGAGTGAATTGTGGGGCTTTCATATCTGGGTGACCATAGCAATGTGAGGTAGTATGCACATTTGCTTGTTGCACAGCAGATCCCTCACCATGGTCATGGGCTTTCAGCAATTTCTGAATGATGTCTTGGGCTCTAAAGCAATTTCTGACTGATGTCTTGGGCCATAAGTAAATTTCTGACTGTTCTGTCCCCACATGAGGCGAATGAAGGTATAACTGGCTGGTGGATGATAGTGACTAGGAGACTTTCCTACCTTCGTATCCAGAATGTGGCGCAGAGAGGACCAAGCAGGCTCAGCGTAGTAGATATAGTAACACAGTGATATGAAACAGAATGTGGTTTATTCACCTTGGATACAGAAATAACCACTGATACAGAACTGTGGTTATCTCTGTAGTAGTATAAAGCTTGGTGCAGATTGTTGCTGCTACTGCTGCTGTTGTTTGCTGTTCTGTTGTTTTGCTGTTTGCTGTTTTCTGTTTTGCTGCAGTTTGCTGGTCAGAAATTGATGCTTCTGCTAGCCCAAAAGATGTGTGCTCCAGTCACATTAAGATGAAAAACAACAGGAAGTGACTCAGCTAAGGCTAGAAAAAAAACACACTCCCTTAGAGAAAAACTTTACGAACAAAGACAGAGGGAGCACATGTAAATTCTGGTCAGCAGATGGCAGCGCAGCAACAATACATAATAAAGAATGGATGGAGAAAAGGATGCAATAATATAAACAGTTGAATAACAAATACCTATAACTGAGGAGAACAGCACATTTTGCATCAGTATTTGTAAGCTAAATCCAGGACTGGAACCTACAGAGAGAACAAAAATAATGCAATTTGTACCTCTATGTTTTGGAGCCACTCCTAGAAATGCTAACCATAGCATGTCATCTAAAAGTGGCCTAAGCAAATTTCCAGCAATGCTTTATAAATGGTTTGTGCATGTTACCAGGTCGAAACTGACCTTTGGTGAATATTTAGAGGGCTATCAGTAATTACAAACCTAATGAAATATAAATACAAATAATAAAAACTCAATTGACTTATCATTCTTACAGTGAAAGTGATAAGTCAAACCTCAATTATTGGGAATGTTTTTCATCATTTTTTGGGGGGGATTGGCATCCTGCTGCTCACAGCTGTTACTGCTTCTGTACAAATTCTAAACCAAAGAGATCGATTGTAAAGGTGATAGATGAAAATGTAGAATTAAGGATATACTTACTAGTAGATCCATTTTCCAACAACAAAACAAAAATATATAAAATCGTCATAATGGAAAAAATACATTAAAAAAAAACTATACTTCAAAATTCCCATTCTTGAAAATAATAATAATAATAATAAAAAATAAGTCTTAAATCCTCTGAACAACCCCTAACAGCATTAAGACTATTACTTGGAATCATATTGGTGTCAAAATTTTCATTTTTTGAACATAAATACCAGACTGACCGTACCATACAAAATAGGCCCTATTCACATTACATTTTCAGGATACTAGCAGAAGGGTATTCAATCATATAACACAGCAATTTTATGCCAGTGTACATTTTATTTGTCTGACAGGAAAGTAGAGTAAATTACCCCGTGATCTTACCAACATCAACTCATGACAAACACTACCTCAACTTACGGTACATCTTTGCACTTGTGTGATATAGTATATATGCCGGAAAACTGTGAACATCTCCAGAGAGGCTCACCTTAATTAGTAAGACATTTAATACATGAAAATTTTACATGCTTGCTGCAGCTAAATTACAAGGGGTAGAGTGCAGATCTGGATATTTGAAAAGCCCAACCAGAATCCAAACATTTAAATGATACAAGCTCATTAGTCTGGGTCCGAGATTTGGGTCACAACATTCATTTAAAGTCAGTAGCAGCATTGCAAGTTTGTTTTCCTGGTTATCTGTGTGTATGTGAGGAAGCTGTGGGAAGGAATGGATTACTGCATGCTGAAAGTGACATCGGAAAGTAACATCGCAGACTGTAAGGGTATGTTCACACGGCGTTTTTTAGACGCGTGCTTGGATCCATGTTTGGGTCCATTTTGAGTCCAAAACACGGATCTAAACACACATCTAACAATGTGCAGTGTGATTTACAATAGTTTAAATGTAAAACGTGCGTCTTTCTGATGCATCTTTCGGATCTGTTCAAAGAAATGACTTGTCAATTCTTGATCCGTTTTACGCAGCAGACACCCTATTTAAAACAAGAGGGTGCCTTTCTGCTGGACATAAGGCGCCTCCAAACACACCCCACACTTTAGGTACATCTTTGGATATGTTTTACGCAGCGCTTTTCAATCTGTTTTTCGAATTATACTGTCACCCTGAAAAGCCTCCAGTAACCCCAGGGGATGAGAAGTTACAGAGACATGTGTTTTTGTTATCACACCAACGTATTAAGCATGTGTATGTGCTGTCTTTTTCATACATTTTGAGAAGGGTTGTTCTTTATTTAATTTTTATTTATCTCTATTAGAGTAAGAAGATTATCAATTACTTATATAATCAGTCCCAGCCCCTGGTTAGAATGCTTATTGACTTAAATGTGACAGCCGGATTTTGGAAATTTTAAAATTTTTGGCATGTTTGGTTGTGGTGATGATATGTGCATGTGGACATAAAAATAAGTAACATGTTTAAAATCTGCATACCATTTATTCTTAGTACGTTTTGTCTGTCAAATGCTCTATTTGGGTCACAATCCTAGCCACAAGCATACATTTTTACTAAATGTTATGTCTTGATACAAAATTGCACAAATCTAAAATTATTTCACAATGATTTAGTTGTATACTTTCATGAAATAAATATGCTTTGGGTTAATGTGTGATTTTTTTTTTCGTGTTTTATCATTCAGGTTTTATTTGTGTGGCAAATTAATTTTTTTGTAATTGGAGTATACAGAGTCTATAAAAAAATAAATGAAGAAATTTAACATTATTTCCAATATATTCATACATATTTGTAATTGTCCCAAGCATAAGACCCCATAAAATTTAGCAGCTAATCTTGTCCTAAGTTCCAGGATTTTTGACTTTAGGCAGGCACAGAATTGAATAGTTGGGAGAAAATTTCATATGGAACTTGGCAGACTTATCTGGCTATGAGACTTTCATGAGGTGTATAAATTAGAATTATGTCCTGAGCCTTCTGCATAAAATTTGCTATCCTTCTATGACATAAACTGAAAGGAATAATACATCTGTCTGGGGTCCTTAATAAATTGCATATCAAACAGACCCAGGGTCTAGAAACAGAAAAAAATGCCTTTTATAGTTCTGTTTGCTAAGCAAGATCAAGATCTTTTACTGATCTAGTTAGCAAGAGGTCTATTATTTTTCTTCTTTTTCTTTACTATGTCTGTAACTGTTTTTTATATGCTATATCTTAAATCTAATATATTTCTTCTTTGCTGCTCTACCTACAAACACAAAGGCAATGCAATTATACCTTTAAATGTAACAAGGCATTTTATTAGTCTGTAAAAAGTTGGGGCAGCAAAAAGTTTTATGTGGATGCATGGACTGGATTTTTGGTGTTTAACTAGTTTTAGCCTAATTTGAGAGCTGCATGTAAGTGTGAGTGCAGAAAGATGATTAAGAGAGTTTTACCATCTCAAACGTCTAATGCATTTTATTATTTATTTTAAAGTGTCATTAGTTCCAGGGTGCTGTTCATTCAAGTGGGATTACATTCTGTTCATTACATATGCTAAACAAGTATAATAGTGATGATAAATGACTAACAACTCGTACAGAGGCTGCAAGGCTATTGTAGGTTATAGGCTGTCCTGAAGAGATGGGTTTTCAGGTTGCTTTTGAGGCTAGTGAAAGTGGAGGAGAGTCTGGTGTGTTGAGGCAATGAGTTACAGAGTATGGGTGAAGACGAGTGAAGTCTTGGAGATTGTTGTTTGAGGAGCTGATATGTAATGTCCGACACACAGGGAAGAGACAAAAATGGTGGGGGAAGAAAAAAGAAAGTGTGTTCTCACAATTAGTGATGAGCGATTGTGTCAAATATCGTTATCGATTCGATAGTCGATATCGGCAATTATCATGACGATATCCGTTAGTCGATAACAGATTATCGGCGATGACCATTAAAGTCTATGGGAGAGGAAAAACACCTTCATTCTTACACCCAAACAGGGGTGGAGAAGCTGGAATTAACATCCACAACAGTAAAATGGATATGTGCTACATCTTAGGCAAGACAATTAGGTTATAAAAGTAACAGACCATTCACTATCCCTGTCTTGTACCACAGCATGACCCTTAAACCTGCATGACCCACAAATTAAAAAGTGCCAGAAGGCAGTATTATTTAAACCATCATTTTACGTGACTATCCTGTCCTGGAACGCAGCATGACCCTTAAACCTGTCTGACCCACAGATTAAAAAGTGCTGAAAAAAGAGTCTTTGAACCACCATTTTAGTTGAACTGGACATTGACTATACCTGTCCTGTACCGCAGCATGACCCTTGAACCTGTCTGAACCACAGATTAAAAAGTGCCAGAAGAAGGAGTCTTTCAAGCACCATTTTAGTTGTACTGGACATTGACTATACCTGTCCTGGACCACAGCATGACAATCAAACCTGCATGACCCACAGATTTAAAAGTGCCAGAAAAAGGAGTCTTTGAACCACAATTTTAGTTGAACTGGACATTGACTATACCTGTCCTGGACCTTAGTATGACCATTAAACCTGTCTGACCCACAGATTAAAAAGTGCTGGGAAAAGGAGTCTTTGAACCACCATTTTAGTTGAACTGGACATTGACTATACCTGTCCTGGGCCACAGCATGAGCCCCAAACCTGCACGACCCCCAGATTAAAAAAGTGCCGAAAAAAGTAGTCTTTGAACCTCCATTTTAGTTGAACTGGACATTGACTATACCTGTCCTGGACCGCCGTATGACCATTAAACCTGTCTGACCCACATATTAAAAAGTGCCGGAAGAAAGTAGTCTTTGAAGCAGTATTTTAGTGAGATGGGCATTGACTATCCATATCCTGCAATGCAGCATAACCCAAAAACCTGCACAGGTGCCCTTATGGACCATCAGCAGAATATTTCACAATAAGAAATAAACTATATTAAAAACAAGTCATCGGCAATGCCGACATTCAGGCTTTTGGCTTTGGGTTGGTTTGGGTTTAATTGTTTCTTCTGCTCCCAAACCTGGTAGACAGAAGGCTGGCTGCTAGACTTGCCGCTGTACGGTGTGCAGGTCGTCAAACTGGTGGAAGGAGAAGGGGTAGGCTGTGTCTCTGGTGGTGCTGGGGGTACTCGGGCGATGGTGAAGCGGAGGCTGATCCTTGCTCATGACTCTGAGAGACATGGGCAGCTGAGGAACGCTTGGTCGTGGCAGAGGAGGAGGAGGCAGAGACAGAGGGTGTGACAGTGGTTGGAAGCCCGGGATCGGTGTGGCCTTTTTTTGCCAAGTGTTCCCTCCATTTCAACTCATGCATTCGCTGCATGTGACTAGGCATGTTGGTGGTGGTTAAACACCTAAGATTCTTCCCTCTACTGATGCGTTTACGGAAAAGGCGGTATATAATGGCGATAAGCGAGGAGCGGTGTTTCCGCTGATCGTGGCTGGCGGAATAATCTCAGCGGACTTGTGCGACCGCCCTCTCCCTTTTTGAGGCGGGAACCATACTGACACTACCCCATTGCCTTCCTTCTCGTCCAGTAATGAAGTGCTCACAAGCAAATTCTGCTGAAAAGACCATGTTGGATCCACACTGTCGTCATCATCATCATCATCATCATCATCAACACAGGTGAGTTCCTTGTCTTGACATTCTGCATCCTGGAGCTGCGGGCTACAAACAACAGGCTCTGCAAGGCGCCGCCCGGGTTTTTTGCAGATTGACCGGCTTCCTTCTCCTCCTCTGATGGCATCAGCGATTGGGCGTCAGAGCAGACAAAATTATCCACTTTGGCCTCTTGATCTTTGGAAATGCCTTCTGACCTCAACCGCATTTTGTCACCAAAGAGGTCTTCAGAAAATGGATTATCCACATAGGTGGGTACACGAGTTGACATTTGGGCTGCCTTCGCTTCATGTTGGACGGATGCGGACGATGATGATGACGACATTTGTGGCCGTAACTGGGAGGACGTGGAGGTAAGACTGCTGGATGCAGGTTGCGTTAACCACTGAAGAACAGATTGGTGACGCTGTTCGTTACTGAGATTCACAGGGCACCGACCCAGCGATGACAGGCCTGATGGTCCTGCAACCGATGATCCGCTGGTTTGCGTGTTGTCGCCAGCACTGGAAGGAGCACCTTCTCTCGTACCTCTACCTTCATGTCCTACACCCCTCTTTGCTTGCTTACCTCCTACATTTCGCTCCATGTTAAGAAAGATATAAATTTAAAAACGTGTGGAAGATTTTTGACAGTCTCTTACTGAAAGACGGCAAATCACAGCTATTCTTAACTCTAATTTCCAACAGCCAACTAGGATTAGAAACAGAATTGTTTCTATCGAATACCTGAGAAATGCAATCTGGTGGAAGAACCGTAAGACAAAATCAACAGTGTTTTTCCTTCAGTCCCAGGGATTTTCAACTGCCCAGTAGGAATAGGAATTGATAGTTTTCAACAAAATATCATACAAGTGCGCTATCTGAGCCAAATTGAGATTCACCGAGCTCAATAAAACCATTCAAAAGTTATACGGATGAGAAATTGCGTTTTTTGCAGCAATGACAAACGAGAACAGTCACTAGGAAATTTCTATCAAAATTGTCGTACAACGTGGCTCTTTGAAAAAAAACTGGGACGCACAAAATTAAAGGTACAATTTCACCTCGGGTACAAGGTGCGCAGGCCAAAAAGTGGTAAAAAAAATGCCATTTCAATGCAGGTTAAAAGCAGAGTCTGGGCTGCACAATATACACTCTCCTTTCCAAAGCCTGTCTGTCCGTCCGGCAACCCCCCCCACCTGCGGCTGGACAGCCCTAGATGCTTCTTTAAAAATCTGTGTCTAACTAAATAAGTACTGAAATTCTCTAATCTGCCTATATTCTAATGTTCACAGCTAAAAGCATAGTTGTCTGTATGAATAAAGAGAAGAACTGTGTCTCTGAGCTGAGCAGTATTGAGAGACACGCAGCACACGTCTTGCTCTAGTGTTACACACTGAAAGACTGATGCTGAACAGGAAATGCTGTGCTATGCAAAACGAGGTCATGTGATTTTTCCAGCCAATAACAACCATACACATCACAGTCATGATGTCGCACACCCAGCTCACCCTGCTCTATGCTCTAAGCTGATTTGCTGGCCGCCAAAATGACAGGAAGCGCCGAGAATGGCGCGATAGTAATAGATTATCTGCAGATTGTCACCTAAAATATCGCGTGATTGGAAATTTCCGATCAGCCTAAAAATCGTGCCGATTTCAACTTTATCGATTATAATCGCTCATCCCTACTCACAATCCATCTAAAAAATTCTCCATAAAATCCCATTTAACTTGTCAATCTACAAATGTAGTATATGTCATTCAATGGGAGCGTGGGAAACAATGCATCAGGAAGATTTTATATATATATATATATATATATATATATATATATATATATATATATATATATATATATATACCTATCCCGACGTATAAATCAGCACGATTCTAATATTCAAAGAGGAGTCCTAACTAGTGTTGAGCGATTGCGTTGGCCATCGACATCGGTCGATGGTCGATAGTCGACCATCATCGACCAGATAGTGGATAGTGAGCAGTCGATTATGAGTGATGACCATTGAAGTCTATGGGAGAGCAACAACACCTTCATTCTTACACCCAAACAGGGCTGGAGAAGCTGGAATTAACATCCACAACAGTCAAATGGATACGTGCTACATCTTAGGCAACACAGTTAGGTTATAAAAGCTCAGAAAAAAAATCACACAACATTCACTATCCCTGTCGTGTACCACAGCATGACCCTTAAACCTGCATCACCCACAAATTAAAAAGTGCCAGAAGGCAGTATGATTTGAACCATCATCTTACTTGAACTGGACATTGAATATCCCTGTCCTGGAACGCAGCATGAGCCCCAAACCTGCATGACCCCCAGATTTAAAAGTGCCGGAAAAAGGAGTCTTTCAACCACCATTTTAGTTTCACTGGACATTGACTATACATGTCCTGGCCACAGCATGAGCCCCAAACCTGCATGACCCCCGATTCAAAAGTGCCGGAAAAAGGAGTCTTTGAACCACCATTTTAGTTTCACTGGACATATACTGTCCCTGTCCTGGGCCACAGCATGAGCCCCAAACCTGCATGACCCCCACATTTAAAAAGTGCCGGAAAAAGGAGTCTTTCAACCACCATTTTAGTTTCACTGGACATTGACTATACCTGTCCTGGGCCATAGCATGAGCCCCAAACCTGCATGACCCCCACATTTAAAAAGTGCTGGAAAAAGGAGTCTTTGAACCACCATTTTAGTTTCACTGGACATTGACTATACCTGTCCTGGGCCACAGCATGAGCCCCAAACCTGCATGACCCACATTTAAAAAGTGCCGGAAAAAGGAGTCTTTCAACCACCATTTTAGTTTCACTGGACATTGACTATACCTGTCCTGGGCCACAGCATGAGCCCCAAACCTGCATGACCCCCACATTTAAAAAGTGCCGGAAAAGGAGTCTTTCAACCACCATTTTAGTTGAACTGGACATTGACTATATCTGTCCTGTACCGCAGAATGACCATTAAACCTGTCTGACCCCCAAATTAAAAGTGCTGGGAAAAGGGGTCTTTGAACCACAATTTTAGTTGAACTGGACATTAACTATATCTGTCCTGTACCGCAGAATGAACTTTAAAACCCTTTGTCTGACCCACAGATTCAAAAAGTGCCGGAAAAGGAGTCTTTCAACCACCATTTTAGTTTAACTGGACATAATACTGTCCCTGTCCTGGGTAGCCCCTTGCCCCTCCGTATAGTGCGGACCAATTGAGCTTCACTTGGAAATACTGGTGGTTAACGCTCCTGTTCCACCCAGGTGCCCTTTTTTCTTGGCATTTTTTTCTTATTTTACTCACGTGCTGGAGGAAATTGTCTCTGTACTTTGTTCTCTGTCCATGCTCCATACTCCATGTCCTCTGAATAACCTACATCTGGTCAAGTTTTCCAGTACCTCCCTTGTACAATTCAGAGGAATTTTTTTACCAGCTATTTTGTACATGCAAGTTTTTTAGTAGTTTTTAAATTCTAGAAAACACATTTTAAAATAGGATGGAATCCCACCATGTCTTTGTTTCTCTTTTTTAATTGTATTAAATGGGTTGTCTCAATACAGGGATGGATAGCTATGTTAAAGATCTTGCAAAAACAAGTCATTTTGTAATATGTGTCCATTAACAGTGTCCTACCTATTCCTGTTTCTGACAGCACCATCACCCTTGAGCCACTCTTGACAATTGTGAAGAACAAATGTCTGTTGGAAACAAATTTTTTTATAATGGGCCCTGTAGTATAGCTGCATTTCAAAGCAAAATGCCCCCAAAAAATTCAAAGCATGACCCTTGAGCCACTTTGGACAATTGTGAAGAACAAATGTCTGTTTAAAAAACAACATTTTTTTATAATAGGACCTGTAGTATAGCTGCTTTTCAAAGAAAAAATGCCCCCAAAAATTCAAAGCATGACCCTTGAGCCACTTTGGGACAATTGTGAGAACAAATGTCTGTTAGAAACAACATTTTTTTTATAATAGGACCTGTATTTATTGCTGCTTTTCCCAAAGCAGCATGACCCAAAAAATTATAAAAATGATTCTCGGGCCACTGTTAAAAATTGTGAGGGAGAAAATCCACTTAGAAGCCACATTTCTGTTCCCAAGGACCATGATTATTGCTGTATCTCACAGCTACATGACCCCAAAAAATTATAAATATGACTTCTCAGCCACTATTAAAAATTGTGAGGGATAAATTCCACTTAAAAGCCACATTTCTGTTCCAAAGGACCATGATTATTGCTGTATCTCACAGCTACATGACCCCAAAAAATTATAAATATGACTTCTCAGCTACTATTAAAAATTGTGAGGGAGAAATGCCACTTAAAAGCCACATTTCTGTTCCAAAGGACCATAATTATAGCTGTATCTCACAGCAACATGACCTCAAAACCATCTCACTGCTCCCTTTTGCATTCAAACTCGAGCAGCACGTCTATCTTCAGCTGTCCTCCCACCTCTCCTCCAACTCTCTCCTTGACCCACTCCAATCAGGCTTCCGATCCAACCACTCCACTGAAACTGCCTAACCAAGGTCACCAACGACCTAGTAACTGCTAAAGCTTCACGTCACTACTCTGTCCTTCTCCTCCTAGATCTGTCCTCTGCCTTTGACACTGTCGACCACGCCATCCTGTACAAACCCTCTCCTCCCTCGGCATCACGGGACCTGGCCCTCTCCTGGATCTCTTCATACCTCTCTAAACGGACATCAGCTCTCTCACACGCACCACCTCCTCCTCCCACCCGCTCTCTGTTGGTGTCCCCCAGGGGTCTGTCTGGGCCCATCCTCTTCTCTATCTACACTCTTGGTCTGGGTCAGCTCATAGCCTCGATGGTTTTTAACTCCCACCTGTAGGGGGACGACACCCAGCTTTATATCTCCGGTCCTGACATTAACCCTTCTCTTCTCTCCCGGATCCCCAAAATGCCTATCATCCCATTTCCTCCTTTTCTCCTCCCGTCGCTTAAAAACTAAATGTAGATAAACAGAATTCATCATCTTTCCACCATCCCCCTCTACCCCTCCACCTGATCTGTCTATCACTTTTAAATGGCCACACCCTTCACCATCCCCACAAGTCCGCTGCCTTGGGATAAACCTTTGACTCCTCTTTATCCTTCAAACCCAAAAACATCCAAGCCCCACCTCTGCCTGCCGCCTCCACCTGAAAAATATTTCACGCATCCCGCCATTTCCCCAACTCTGACACTACAAAACGCTAGTCCACGCCTCGTCACTCCCGCCCTTTAATACTGCAACATCTTTTCTCTGTGGCCTCCCAGTTAGCACCCCGCTCCTCTTCCAATCCATCCTAAACTCTGCTGCCCGTCTGATTCACCCTCTCCTCGCTACTCCCTTTCCTCTCCCCTCTGCCAATCCCTTCACTGGCTTCCCATTGCCCAACGAATTCAGTTCAAATTTTTTTTCTAACCCTGACCTACAAGGCTCCCCAAAACCTCCCCCTCCATACATCTCTGCCCTAATTTCCAGATACCCCCCCTCAGAATCTCCCCCCTCCAGGACCTTCCCCTGCTCCCCCTCTCACAGCTCCTCACATAACCGTCTCCAAAACTTCTCCCTTTTCCCCCACATCGGGAACCCCCCTTAACCCAAAACACAATTTCCCCCTCCCCCTTTCCCCAGTTAAAAAGCAACCTGAAAACCCTCTTTCAGAAGCCTAAACCCACACTAACCCCCCCCCACCACTAAAACCCCCGGCCCGCAAGCAGTCTGCCCCCACACCTTCCCCCCTTTCCCCCTTTTTCCCCTTTGGATTGTAACCCCTCGGGGCGGGGTCCTCTTTCCTTCTGTTTCAGTTACTAGTTTTTTTTGTCCCTTTGTTTTTGTTCAAATTTGTTATGTATGAAATTTCCCCCCTTAAAGACGGGCCCCCGGGAATTAATGGCGCTCTAAAATAAATAAAAATAATAATAATTAAATTTCAAAATTTTAAAAAATTAAAGGACCATTTCGTTTGAAAAAGGGAAATTTAAGAACCGGCAACTAAACGGTGACCTGGGAATTGGGGGCCCAAAATCATCAAGATCCCCTGCCTATTCATCTTGTGAAAGTCAAAGATCCACATTTTCTTGGGGAAAACCCGGATCTTTGTCGTAAGACTCCCCAGCTGTGTGAAGGTCCGCTCAATTGCCCCCTGGTGCTGGGGAAGGGCAACCTTAGGGGTGACGAAGCTGGGATTCGTCAATTTTGGATACCCAGAAGTCTTTGGGGCCGGAACACAACCAAAAATCGGTGTTGAGACGCAGATAGTCGTGCACCATGATCTAAGCTGTCTCTGTGTGTTGATGTGTGCCCGCATTTTCATGCTTGGTGAGGGGTAAACAAAGATTGCCAGAGGTCACCCCTTAGCTTTTTCCCCCGCCGCTGTGCCGTACCCTACTTGGCACCTATGCTTACGGCGCTGATGTTGTTCCCCGTGAATTTGGGGAACGTGAAGCAGACCAAAAGATGTCTCCATTGATCAATCACAAGGTTCCCTTTCCTGCTTTTACTCTCTATTTGGGTGGGTGGAAGGGAAAATGCTGATTTTGTTTTGTAACCCCGGGATCCAGGAGGGTGGGCCCCCCAGTTTAAATGTTTTTTCATTTTTATGGCCAAAAGCGAGGTCATGTTTTGGGGGAAATGGGCATCCAAGACTTGTGAGAGATGGAGCCTTTATTTCCCCAACCTCTGGGGGCGAGGGGGATAGCAAACTGACTTCCTCATCTTCCCCTCCCCCAAAAATTTGGCCCCAACTCTTTCCCAAGGGAGGGGCTCGGGAACCGGTGTTAGGAATACCCTTCCTCCTCCCCCGTGCCTCCGGCAAGCTTCAACACACCCTGACTTCCTGAGATGATGACCAAAGCTGATGCGCCACCTGCACAGCTCGGACCCCCAACCATTTTTCCAATGAAGAGATAAATTGTGAAACTGTCGGGGGTTGTGGGTTTGCGGAGAG